>PVHY01007177.1:0-25864 GCA_004024945.1 Uropsilus gracilis
AAAGAAAGAAAAAATAAATGACCTGGCTTTTCTGCCCAGAGTAATTAGACTCCCCTCACCCTCCAGAAGATTTCCGCCTCAACATTATATTAATTTCCTGGAAAAAGCAGACTTGTGGAGGTAAACGAGGAAGAGTGAAACCAAGCACAAAAAAGGAGAGATGCAAGGGAACCGAAAAGAGCAGCAAGAGGAAGCTGAGACTTGCAGGGAGTTACACAACATCAGACCCTGTCACTTCATCTACTAAGCCAAGGACAAGGTGACAGCATCTCCCTTCAGCTTCAGATCCAAGCAGCGAAATAACAGGCTTTGAGGTAAGTGTCAGAGGAATTCAAGTAAAAGGCAAAAGGGTAGGACAAGCACCCAACTCTTTTGGCCTCCCCACCCTGCGATCCCTAGGGGCATGGAAGCAATGTGCACCAGCAGACTTTCTACTCAGTGACAAGGCAGCAGTTAATAAACAGGAGCGCAACAAGAAAATATGGCCATAACTTAACCAGTAACTAGGGCATGACACGTTTCCCCAGGAGGTTAAGTGCTTATCTCTGGATGCTTGGCTGAAGGGCATCTAAAGGTCACATTGCTCCATCAGGTCAGGACAAATTATCCAGCAAAGACACCTGGGGCCTCACCTCATAATGGCTAAACTGCAGTATTTCCATAAGCTCAGGACTATTATTTCAACAGATCTCATTGGAAACCAACATTAACCTGTTTATTCTCATGAAACAGGATCCATGTTTAGGTTCACAGCTTCTTGGCAGCACAAACAAGCTCTGGTATCTGGAACCTGTGAGGGGCAATGCTCACACACACTGGAGAAAGAAATACTGAAGTGGATTCCACTGCTGAGGAGACATCTTTATTGGTATTAGGCTGAATATCTATCTCTGCTCACCTTCCTAATCGATGCAACAACTAGTGTGAACTGAACAGGATGGCAAACTACAGCTATGTTTCAAGGGGATCATGAATGCAGATGGGACTGCTGCCTAAGACGGGGGGTGGGGGGGGTGTCATGTGAAGTCCATTTCTTAAGAGCAGTAAACTCCTTTCACTGTATCACTGGAGAACGCTGGCTCTTTGATGACTTGTTTCATGCACCCGACACATCAGAGGAGGACAGGATTTAGAAATTCATGAACACATTTTTATTGAGCACCTACTAAGTACACCAGTCACTGTTCAGGGTTCTGGTGATACAGCAGTAGACAAGACAAACAAAAATAATAACATCTGCCCCTGCAGAGCTCCTGGAGCTTACAATCTAGTGAAATAAAGACAGGAAAACTAACCCATGGGGAAATGACCAAATTATGAGCCAAAAAACAATTCTTCTGAAGAGTAACAAAAGGAATTCTCTTCATGTTTACGTCAGGGAGGGAAATAAAAAATGGAGTCACCCAAAAGAGAGCTGCCCAACCCATACCTGAGAATGCAAGGACATGCTGTCTCCCTGTTACCATAGGCTTAGGGTAGAGGGTCCTACACAGGGATACCCTGGGAAGGTACAGCAGGGTGGGCATTCACCCCAGACCCAACAGCACGTCCAACTGAGTAAAGCAGTGGTAGTGCCCGAATCAAGACCGCAGTCTCAATATGAAACTCAATGAAGAGAAACATAACTTGCAGGTCATAAAAAATAAACCTAAAATCAGTATTAAAATGTTCACAGAATAGTCAAGATAAAATAATGAAGGAATGAGTTTTTTGCTTGATCCTTAGCCAAGAAAAAAATTAGAAACTGACTATTTAATGGTAATTTGGCAGTTTTAATTGTAGGCAGATCACTTCTGATTTAAAATGTCCTCTTTTTCCACAGTAAGACAAACTTCCAAGTATTTGGTCCAACTTGGTTTCATGTAATGGTTTAATAAAAAAAAGTATGATACGCATCTTCACAAAACAGAACAGGGGCTCACTCAAGAGAGGCTATAAACCAAAGGAACAATTCAAAAACCAAAATGCAAACAAGCAAAAACACAGTAAGATGCACGAAAGGTAAGCCACAATAAAACCTCATTAATATTCATAAGGCGGCACAAGGAGAGTTTGAATTAGGTGGAAAATGTAAGTACACTTAAAGGAAAAATAAGTTCTCCATGAAATACTTACGATTATACATTTCAGGGATGAAGAGCAAATTGCCTCTTTAAAAAAGCTACAGCCTAATAAAGATCCTCTTAAAGCTATTTTAATGTAATTGAAAAGGGTGATTAATAAGGAACTGGGATATCAACTAGGAAAAAATGTGCTTTTTTAACAGAGCTTTCAAACTGTTAAAGCTCAGGCGCAATGGGTCTCATTACCTACTACCACTAGCTCAGGAACCCCTTAGCTTAACTCCACCTTAAACTCAAGGCGAACTTAATAAGGTTTCACTGTGAAAGAGAAAACAAACATCTCAAATGCTATGACTCCAGCACGGCCCACACTGAAAACTAAGCAAAGAGCCTTGCTGGGATAGCTCCCCCTAAACGCCGTGGCCAGGACGGGGCATTTGCAGAGCCAGTAAAGAGCAGGACATCCTCACATGATCCCAGCAGTTGCTGCACTTATTACAAATGCAAACTGCAGCCTGAGAGTGAAATAGCAGAACTGCTGCTTAGGAGGGGACACTGAATTACAAGTCTGGAGGCGAGCGCGACAAGTCTCTGCAGTCACAGGAGTGGCTGCTGAACTCAACGCCCTTCGTTAGCAGCCATCGCACCTACCCTTCAGGTTCCTGAACATCATGATTGCAGTCAAAATCAAGCACATACACACCCAAACAAGCTCTACCTGAACCCTGAGCATCCACATTCCCCTCTCCTGCAGACAGACACTGATGGAGACCAGCATCAGCCAGGGAAATGTGGCTTTCACTACAGTCAAATCTCACCACATCTCCTACACTAAGTTACTCTAAGTCATCCGTAGTTAACTCCAGAATAACGGAGCAGATGTGGACTCAGGCAACCATCAAGAGTTTCACTCCGCCCCCCTCTGGGTCTAACTCAAGGAGGCTCAGTGAGAACTAACAAGCGGTCAAGACCTGATTCGACTCTGAGGTGCAGGAGCCCCAGCGGGCCCTGCAAAAGCACTAGGAGACGATGAAGAAGTGACTGCACCGAGGGTCAGGGGTTGGTGAAAGACGAACACAAAGGGTTTAAATATAGTGGTCACAATGAGGAAATGAGTAAAACACAATCCCATTTATCTTTAGATAATCAAGTCACGGAAATTTGATTTCTTATAAGTTGCTGCCATTGCGTGGATGAGGATGAGGTCTTGAAGGTTTTCCATTTTTTTCTCCACCCAGTTTAAGAACACTTTACTAGAATCTGTCGTAAGAATTTAGTAAAGTCTTTTCCCTCCTGCTCCTCATTATGCCAATGCAAGCACTGGAAAATTCCAAACAAAATCAAGTTAGTGGTACAGAAAGGTCACGAACTGCCTGCGTGGATATTAAGCATGACAACAGTGATCCAAAATGCGAGACTACGAACCTCTCGCTGTGGTCAGGTTCTTCACTCTGCCCACCTAGTCAGGAATTAAAACTTTTAATACTGACTAAAAACCCATAGGAAAACTATTCTTACCATTAGTAAGCATCTTCCTGCCCAGTCATGAAAGTGGGAAAATGGCCAGCTCACTTATGAGACTGACGGGCCAAGAAGGTTCTACCCTAAGACTGGCACAGGCCTCCCAGGGCTCACCTCCCTTTGTCCCATCTGCTATGGCCTCGCCCACTGGCCTCTGTCAACCTCAGCATCAGCTGCAAGGCAGGAAACAGAAAGACGTACCACTTATCGCTTCCTGTGCAAAGTACTTGACATCCATATCTTCATCCTGGCCCAATTTTTGCAGCACCGGCTTAACGTCCTCCTGCAAAGCACTAAACCCAACAGCGCTGTGTGTGAAAGGCAGTCTTCCAGGTCAGAGAAATGCTTTATGGTACATATGCTCGATGGTCATTTTATAAAGTTTAAAATTAGTAGCATTTTTTAATGCTTATTATAAACTTGACAGTACGAAATAACTTCTAAAAAAATCTTCAGCGCAACTGGCTTTGACTAGCTACTTATCCAGAGGGCTGAAACATAAACCTCAAACCACAAACTAGATACCCTCCAAAATGGTTGTAAGATTACTTTCATAATTTTTTAACAAACTCAAATCAGAGGTAACTTAAAAATTACTGAGTTTTATTTTAGCTATTATTCCCTTCTATGAAACAAAAAAATTTCATCTACTTTTGAAGCAAGAATACTAAAATCTTACTCAGTGTCCAAAATTGGTCCAATTTTCTGTAGTGATTTGGCCACATTGAAACGGACATTTGCGACCTGGTCCCCCGCCATCTTCAGTACAATGGGCAGCATCTGCTTAGTGGTTATTTCCTGACCGCAGGCTTCAGACAATGCCTAAGACAGGAAACAAGGTGACAGAACTTTTCTCTCTGAAAATGCCCCAAAATCTGGACAAACCAGTTAATAAATATTGACCAGCAGGAAAGTGACTCTAATATGAGCATAAGAATGAGAGATATAATATTTAAAGAATCACAGAATTAATACAGCATCTACAACTGCTTAAAAAAATCTAGTTAACTAGATTATTTAATATGAATTGAAACACTATCTCCTAACTGTCCAAAGTAATCATTATTCCACAGTGAGGACAATGTATCAGAATTTAGAAACACCATCCTAAATAACCTCACTAATGCCTTAGTAGTGACAGCTATGTGATACTTACGTTAATGCAGAATAAAGTGGTCATTCTGTGCAAGTAATTAGGATCATTGGCCATGACCAACACTTTGGGAACGATGGTATTCTGAGCCCACTCAGTGCCAAACTTCTGAACTAGTTTCATGAGGTTGTTGGTAGCAGCTTCACGGATGGCATACACTATAGAAGAGGTGACAGACTGAATCACACTCAATGGGAAATATGATCAGTTATAACCTATAATACATTGACATGGTATTATTATAGTTCCAAAATGTGTAATACAGCCAAGGAACAAGGAGGTAAGGAGCTCACCAGAGGCTTCATTAACAAATATGAGCACCTATGATGTGCTAAGTGTTTCAAAAAGGATTACATAAGACACTTCCCCTCAAAGATCAGACAATAACAGGAATCAAAAATAGCACACTCCAAAAAGTGACATGGTCTAGGGCTAATGATAACAAGGTATGCAGCTATGTAGATTGTCAGCCTATAGGGGATTAGAAGAGGGGACAGGAAAGCCTAGGAGGCTTCAGGAAAGAAAGGCCTTGCACGGGGCCCCCAAGATTAGGGAGGATTTGTAAAAACAGAAAAGATGAGGAAAAATTCCTGGAATGGGTAAAAAATTTACCCAGGGCCAGCCAAGGAGAAAACAGAAGTCTACGACACTCCAGGTTGGAAGGCTGGGCTGGTCCCAGATCACAGAAGCAGCCTGAAGGCTAAATTTAGATCCGATGAGAAAAATAGTGGTGGGTTTTTAAAGCGAAGCTGTGGCCTGGTACTCGGTGTGGTCCAAGTTATTCCAAGAGCAGCAAGAACAGCTGGAGGCAAAGACAGCAAGGAGGTCACTGAAGTCATCACATAACAAACCGCAGATAAAAACTGCAGCCCCACTTGCCTCTTTTTCCACTAAAAACATTTGTGTTGAGACAACATCAAGTAACATCTGTGAATGAATGCGCCTATTTGAAAATCTAATAGTTCCCTAGCAGATCAGCTATCAAAGACATAAATCTAGATTCTAAAGGCATGAGCTGCTATTTTCTCAACAATTAGTCACCATGTACCACATGAACAAAGACAGGCCTGGTGTTGCCTCATTTCACAGGACCAGTAAGACTCAGTTTTAGCTTAGTTAACATTTTTATAGTGGTGGCCTGAGTTCTCTCGATAGGCAGGCCTGTTTCAGAGCCAAAACACCACAGTGGTTACGAACAACACAACCTGACCAAAGGTTTCAGAAGAACATCCTTTAAGGAACACGCTTAAGTTAGTTGTTTGACCCAAAATACACGTTCTCTCTCATTCACCCATCATCTTTGCCTCTGGCCAAAACCTCTCCTGGAGGAAGCAGCTAGAGCATCTCTGTCTCCTCTAGTTCTGTTACTGAGCTGGATTTTACTGCTCCAAGGCCATTAGCATAAGGAGGAGATCTCTCAGAACGAGAGACAGAACACACAGCTGAGCCTTGACCCAGACCTTAACTGCACTCAGCTCCACTTGGCCAGATGCCTACTGTGTTCTTGGCTCCTCTGAACTTTGTTGTCAGAAGAATGCAAACCATTCCACAGTTCTGCCTGTTTTCTCTCCTTGTTTCGTCTCTCAGTTTCCCTCTTTCCCCTACCCTCAAGGTCTGGTTGGATCGCAAGGTCCCTCTGATTGTCTAACATACTCTATACCAACTCATTCACTTTGATACTTAGTCCTTTTGCCTACAAAAAAAAAAACAAACCCTATTTCTATATTCCTCCCTCTCATCAATGCTGCCTACTCAGCCACAGGATTAGAGATGAGCTGTACTTTTTTCCTTACAATTCTCTGGATTTTTCACAATATTCTTTTAGTAGTTCAATAATCAGGGAATAAATTTCAAAAATTTAACTGATCAGTGACCACTACATAGCAGTTACTGAAAATGAAAATTTAAAACAAGAAAATTCTAAAATTCAGTCTAAAACAACTTCAGGATTAATATTTCATTGGTTCAAGTAATACCTAGTTCAGTACGCTGTTGCCAAAACAAGAGAGACACACAAGCGGCCCTCTTGCTCAGAACTTGAAAGAAAAGAGGTCAGAGAAAAAAGTAGTAGTAATTAATTTGCTGGATAGAGCAATCCTATATACAAACAATTTCTTTCCTGTGGTTTGCCAAACTTAATATTTTAAAAAGGAAAAAAAAATTCATAAAAAGGTAACTTTAGGGATAAGAAACAAATAGTGAACACAGTCTAGTTTAAAAACACTGAAATTACCACATGATCCAAATATGCATACACAAGTATTCCCCCTACTCCTCCAAAACATCCAGCCATAAGAACCCAGAGAGGAACGGAGACACACCCAATATGAAAAGCACATACACGGTGCTGTGGAACCGAAGCAGGAATGCCCAAGACGCACCAAAATACAGCCCTGGGGCTCACTCACAGCACTGTCATAAGCTCCCAGGGCTCTCTGGACACGCCTCAGACTGAAGCTGCCAGGTTGGGACTGGGGTGGTCCTGGGCCCCAAAGGTAGAAGGCAGCCCTCCCCCCACAAGTGTCTGACAGAGGAGATACACAGTCCTGAGACCTTGTCAGAAAGTCAACTGCTAATAAGTTCAAAGAAGTCAGAGTCATTTCTTCCCTCAGGTCTTTCATGTGATCCCAATACCTGAACAACCCAGTCTCCCATGGCTGAAGACACCAAGACAACTTGCTGCTCCAAGGCCAGGCATGGTGGTGCATGTCTGTAAGCGGCAGGCTGGGAAGCCGCAGCTGGAGCCAGGGATTGCGGTTCGAGCCCGCGGCGGGACTCGGAGCGAGACCTGGTGCCCAAAAATAGTTGGGCGTGGTGGTGCGCGCCTGTAATCCCAGCTAATGGGAGGCTGAGGCTGGGGATAGCTTGAGCCTGGGGTACCACGGGCAACAGGAGCCTGCGGTTCGCCGGGCAATATAGTGAGACCTAGTCTCCAAAAAAAAAAGCTTTTAAGCCGGGCACGGTGGCTTGTGCCTGTAAGCTTCAGCCTATGAAGTGGCCGGGACTAGGGATCGCAGTTCAAGTCCTGCCTGGGGCCCGTAGTGAGACCTAGTTCCAAAAAATAGCTGGGTGTGGTGGCATGCGCCTATAATCCCAGCTACCTGGGAAGCTGAGGCTGGGGATTGCTTGAGTCTGTGGTACCCCGGGCAACAAGAGCCTGCGGTTCCACGGGCAAAAATAGCAAGACCTAGTCTCAAAACAAACAAAAAAACAACTGCTGGTCCAAGCAGAAGACCTTGGCATAAGAAAGGAGTGTGTGTGTGGGGGGGGGTGTGCACATGCATAGATAGATTAGATAGATTAGATAGATAGATAGATAGATAGATAGATAGATAGATAGATAGATAGATAGATAGATAGATAGATAGATATCTTTTACATGAAACATAGAAGAGATAGTCTGAAGATAATAGAATAAGAAATAGGGTTAAGAGATTGTTTAATGAAGAAATGGAATAAAAAATTTAAAACAAAACGATCTGACAAGATCGAGGAAAGTCAAAATTGTGTTTGCACACAGCTAGGTGGCCTTTAATGAAAGCTTTTCTTCATCTCTACACTGGCATGGCAAAATAACCGATCAGATTAGGAGCCTTTCTAAAAAGTAAATATATAGACAGGATATATGCAAACACATGGTTTTCCATTAATTTTTTTTTAACTGATTCTACTTACCATGGTCCACGAGCCAGGCCATACATAAAGAATTCAGCTTCTCATCAAAGAATTCCACACCCTGTGGATACAGAAGAATCCATCAGTATACCTCTCCATGCAGAAATCAAGATGATCTATGTACACTACATCTAAGTGATCTGAGATGCTTAAAAATAAAAAACATTTGTTTCCAAATAAGCTGAATTCATCAAAGAGCCAGAAAAAGAATATCATGGAATTTGACTTGCAAACTAAAAAGCTGTTTTATTGGATAAAAATCATAAGCAGGCCGGATATGGTGGTGCATGCCTACTATGCGGCAGCCTAGGAAGCTGTGCCGGGACGAGATATCATGGTTCAAGTCCCGCTCATGGCAACATAGCAAGACCTAGTTCCAAAACAATAGCTGGGCATGGTGGCGCACCTGTAATCCCAGCTACATGGGAAGCTGAGGCTGGGGATAGCTTGAGTCCATGGTATCCCAGGCAACATAAGCCTGCGGTTCCACGGGCAAAAACAGAGAGACCTTGTGTCAACAACAACATCATAGGCAAAGAAACACGTGACACAGTCCAGACCCTGCTAAGTGAGAGAAAAAAACAGGGTGGCCAGGAGTCAGACACAAAACTGCAGATGAGCAGGAAGAATGCAGTGTGGACAGGTGGTCAAGAATTTTCTAGGTTATCTGTAAAAATAAATTACCTGGTAAACACCTTTTCATAATATTAATACTTCTTAATACTTTCCCCCTTTTTGGTTACTATCATAATAAAGACTTACCACTGAAAAAATTAACCTTAAGAAATTAAAGACAGCCCCAATTAAAGAAAGCATTTCTGGGATGAGGGGAGAAAGCAGAGCAGGAGAAGGAAGCAGGCCCAAGATACGGGAGCAGCAACCTCCGCATCATGTCACAGGTGAAACCACCGTGGCTCTTCCAGCTCTGCTCCTCTCAGCAGGGGGCCAGGTCAGCAGAACCCAGGGCCAAGCTCCTGCAGCCGATTCACACAAACTGGAACAATGGGCCGGGCACCCAGGGAGAATGCTGCCGTGCATGCTTTCCTAGCGTCTTCCATCTGGGGCTATGCTTAGAGTCTTTTGCTTCTTTAGATCCTAAGAAAGTCCTGACACTTTAAATAGAGACGTAATACGAAGTTTCAGTATTTTGAGAACAGTGATTTTAAAAGATAAAAGAGCTTTACAGTAGATTAGATCAGGTTTTGGCATACACTTAAATTACCACATCAGTTCTCAAAGATTTCCTTTTCATTTCAGATTGTGGATTTGTTTCGAGTCTTAATTAACTTTTTTCCCTCCCAACTTCCCACTGAATGAATTCCCCACCCTGATTTTTGTACTTAAGTTTACAGTTACTTAGCATGATGTACAAGCCCAGCCATACATAAAGTCCTGAAAGAATTTTGTAATTGTGTAAAATAAAAATCTTCATGGGATAAAAATCTCCACAGGTGGAGGAAAAAAAAAAAAAAAGCACAGTACTAGCAAGAAGTCAAAGGTCTACAACTCCCTGCTGAGGATGCAGGCATGGTCCCCACCTGACAGGTATAGTTAGTCAAAGTCACCATCCTTGTCGCTTCTATACTCCTGCAGAGTGCTACCTACTTTTGCAGATGTCTCAATTCTAGAAGGAATGGGACTTAAAAGAAATGACACTGAACTTTTACTCTCCTTCTAGACAATTGCTTGAGTCACCAGTAAGTTAGGTAGATGCTGCTACTTTCTGCTCTGGTGACCAGAACTGTGACAGTGACTAGTGAAGAGAAGATGACCCTCAGCATTTGGGAATGACAAAGGAAACCTCACCACTCCTGTCAGCTATGTGCTGGGATTGCTGGCATACATTTTGAAAAATGGAACACTTCAAATGTTATAAAACCTCTGATGTCACAGATTCGTATAAGATGCAATTCAAAAATGAAATATGCCAAATTGACAATATAAACTCAATGGTCCAAGGAAAGGAAAAGATCCTCCTCCCACTCATGCTGTGATCTGTTTTTTTTTTGGTTTTTTTTTTTGAGACTAGGTCTCGCTATTTTTGCCCGTGGAACCGCAGGCTCATGTTGCCCGGGGTACCACAGACTCAAGCAATCCCCAGCCTCAGCTTCCCAGGCAGCTGGGATTACAAGCGTGCGCCACCATGCCCAGCTATTTTTTTGGGACTAGGTCTCACTACGTGCCCCCGGCGGGACTCGAACCACAATCCCTAGCCCTGGCCGCTTCATAGTCTGAAGCTTACAGGCACAAGCCACCGTGCCCGGCTTTCATGCTGTGATCTGAAGGGACTGAAGTAGGGGTGACATAGGAGAGGAAATAAACCTCAGTGATATCAGCTATAAACTGACAGGCTACTATGAGCTTTCTCAAACACTATTCAAATAATCACTCAACAATCAACAAATGAAAGCCAGGCACCACAGCAGGCAATGGATATGAAATAATGTGCACAGATCCTGCTGGACAACAAATCATTTGTCTATCTCCTCAGTCTGACAATCTGACAGGTACAGTAACTGCAGTAAATACAACCAACAGAGTAACGTTATACCAAATTTAGACCTTGTCTAGGGCAAGGTCTTACAAAGAGAGGTCTACAAACCCCAGCAGTGACGTTTTGTCTCGCGGTTAATCAGGAATCTTCCAACAACAACAACAGACGTAATAATAGGGACTGTGTTCTAAGTATCAACACTGCAATGCTCCTATATGGTGATCTGACTTCCCTGAACCTGAATGTAGGAAAAGTGGTAAGAGATATTTTGCTCAGAACAAAAGCAACAAGGAAGTTGCCCTGAGCAAAATCAAAGCTGATTTACCTGGAAATCATATTCCCTTTTCCTTTTAGTTAAATATTCCTTAAGTCACAGAGATAGAAACATGACAAAAATCAATGTTACATGTACCAAGAAATTACATTTTTCTAAGGCTTTTCTTTGAGGTGGTGGTGGTGGTGAGACAGAGTCACATGTCAGTGAAAATAAGACACCTGACAGGAGATCAGGACAGACCAGGCTTTTGGGTGTCTAAATGGACCTAATTGTAAGAGCTCTCTGGGCCTCCTACTTGGAACAAACCCTGTTCATTCGTTGATGCTGTCCTTTGACCGCGGAGCGCAGGACTCACCAACTGGCCTGCCAGCAGCGGCATATACTCAATGATGGCCAACCGGACCCTCCACTTGGCATCCTCAGCCAGCTCCACAATGGCAGGAAGGAGAGACTGAGAGAGCTGCCGAATTCCAATCACTTCGTTTACGCAATCCAAATTGGAGATGATATTCAAACGAACTTCAGGACACTACAAGCACACAAGCCCCAAAAGAACACATATGAAAATCAAGCTCTCCACCCAATATCACCCTTCCATCATAATGACGTAAAATCTGCTAAATACGTTTTAAAATAACAAAGTATTGATGACGGTGGGAAAAATGTAATCTTTATAGAAATAATAATTTTAAGCACATAACTGTGACTGATTTTGACCAGAATTTCAATGACTAGTCTACAGGACAGTAAAGCACAGGCTCTAGAATCAAATTACACCCATCCCAGGTGTGCCAGAGCTAGGACAGCATGATTTTATCTCTGTGTCTCCGCTTCTTCATTTGTAAAAAAAAGGTATATGAAGATTCACCTCCTAAGGCTGTTGTGATAACTGCATGTAGTAAACACAGGCAAAAAACATTCATAACCACACCTGGCTCAAAGTAACACTAACTAATGGCTAGCACCATAACTCTGATACTATTATATTTAAATTTATATTTAAATTTAAATAAAAGAATTTTGAAACAAAGATACACTAGCCTTAAAGGGAGAAAAACAGTGCAAATAAGCAGCAATCAGGTAGTGAGCGCTTATCATTTGTTAGGGCTCAGCATTAAGAATAACAAAGGAAGCCAGGCATGATGGCACACACCTTCAATCCCAGCTTGGGAGGCTGAGGCTAGGGATCACTTGAGTCCACGTCCGCGGATTTGGGACTACCACGGGCAACATAGCGAGACCTAGTCTCAAAAAAAATAGACAGGTGTAGTGGCATGCACCTGTAATCCCAGCCCTGGGAAGTTGAGACTAGGGATCACTTGAGTTCATGGGTTTGGGACTACCCTAGGCAACATAGCGAGACCTAGCCTCTATTAAAAAAAAAAAAAAAAAAAAAAAAAAGGCAAAGGGAAAAAGGGTGACAGAAAGACTTTGCCAACCCCATTAACTATGCACTGATATCTCTGGCATACATTCTGAAGAATGGAACATTCTCCTCAAGAACTTGTTCTCACATTCTGGGGAACATATCACCTCTTACTCAAACACAGGATTGTCGCTGGCTTAGAATAAGTTACTTTTTCAATCCCTCATCCCTGTATGAATTTATTTTAGTGAAAACCAAAGCCAAAACAAACCAGTGACTTAGCAAAGGCAATAAAATTTGGAGCCAGACTCACCTCATCCTTCAACTGAGCTAAAAAAAGAGGTAGAAGATGTTCAATGGTATTCTCTTTGCCCAAAATAGTAGACAATCCCATAATTACAGAAGCTAGAGCCGATTTGACATGTTGATTTGTGTCAGACACTAATTCCTGAAATAAAATCAAAATAAAAAGCTTTCCTTTTTTTGTAAGTCA
Organism: Uropsilus gracilis; assembly: GCA_004024945.1. Lineage (NCBI taxonomy): Eukaryota > Metazoa > Chordata > Mammalia > Eulipotyphla > Talpidae > Uropsilus > Uropsilus gracilis. Next base: position 13,043 of record PVHY01007177.1, read on the forward strand.
ACAGAAGACAGCGTCATTTAATACTGGTTAGCTGACACATGTCCTCAGACCATCTATGCAACAATATAAATCTATGCACTAAAGGACAAGTTACAATTATAAAACACTAATAAGCAACTCATGAGAGACATATCAATGTCACACATTTATTCACCCTTAAACTAAGACAGTTTTAAGATAACACACTCATCTACCTTTTAAATTAAGAACACTTTAAGAAAACAAAATTCAGGCCAGACTTAATACAGGGCAAGTCAAACAAAAAATTAAGTTAGATTTACCTTTATATAGGGAAGAACTTGATTCATAATTATGGTCTCTCTACCTTCAACGGGCAAATTCTCACAAAGTTCTAATTGCGAAAGTAAAAAATAGCACTTAGATAACGCCATTTTAGAAGCAGTCAGGTTTATCAACAGCAGTCATAAGCTTAAGTTAATAATCTCCATGGGGCAGAGACAAGGGGAGAGGCGGAGGGCATTCATTCTAAACATGCTTTTTTGCTCATCTATACGCCATTGTGTATCACCCCAATCCAAACTGAAAAGGCACATTTTAAAACAGGAAGAATAAACAGCACTTTGGTTTTAAATATAGATGGGGCAGTTCTGTACAATGTATCATTTCTACACAATGAAATCATCTTTAAAAAAATTTTTTTTTCAGAACAACAAACATACAAAACTAACATAAACGATGCACCAAACTGCAGCCACAGGCCGCAGCATCACCCGAACTCCTCTACCTTTAACTTTGTGGGCAGCAGCTGCTCGCACTTCAGCTTCACAGTCTTTAAGGAGGTTCTGAAAGGCGGGGATTAGGTCATTTTGGGTGATTTTAGGACCCACAGCTTTCTGAAGCTGTAAAAGAAGTTGTACAGATTTTAATAAACACTGGCAAAACAATAAGGAACACAATAAACAGTATAATCTTCAAGCATGTCATTTCAAAGAGATAGCACTTCTTAAAATGATCCTATTCATAGCTGCTTCATGGATGAACTAAAACATCCTTATTTCTTAAGGATGTGTTTTTCTACAAAGAAAGGTGCAGCAAATCCAGAATCCTGGTATAAAATCACCAAAATTAGAAAGCGCCACTTATTTTCCACTGAAATAGCAAATTCTGGCCTCCTTGTAGCGAGCGACCTATGAACCACAGGGGCATGACTCTCCAGATGCTTGTCCCAACATGACACAGAAGGACACAGAGAGCGGAAGAAATGGTGACATCATGGAAGTCCTCCTTTCCTCAAGACCTTGCTCCTCTGTGTACCAGTCATGTATTTTTACCACAAGCACTACAGAATTAGTTCAGAAACTTGTGGAATAACAGGAAACTTGTGGGGTCTTTTGGTATTTTAATTTAAATATCATTATTTAAAAATCATCAGTGCAATCATTTTACCTCTGAAAATTTGTCAGCTACCATATAGCGAACTCGCCAGGATTTATCTTCAGCAGCTTGTCGCAGCGTTGGCATCACCAAGGCCTCCAGGTCATCCTGAGACAGTAACTGGGCAATACTGACGCAAGCTTCCACAGCGAGGAGGCGCACGGAATCCTATGGGGATAAATTTTCTGTTTGTCAACAGTATCTACTGAGAGCCAGCGATGAGGGGTGGTGCTGTGGGTGTCCGAAACAAAAACAAAGACAGATCGCTTAGCTCAAGCTGTCCGGCCTAGAGAAACTTAGAAAAGGAAAGGCTGAACTGCATGTAAAGAAAATAGAAACCATGTTTCTAAGACCTTTCTCCCAGGTACTGAATCCATTTGTAAGACAAGAGTCTGAAGGGAGAACAAAAGGAGCGAAGTAACCAGCTCATGGTGCTCAGGTCTCTGAATCATTTGTGCAGATGTATACACAGCACAGATTATCTGTGGATTCAGAGATAACGCTAAAGCAAGGGACTGTCAGGCTCCCCAACACCTGGCTCCTCCTCCCAGAATCTTCCCAGCTCAGCAATGACACCACCACCCCCACAACTGCTCAACCAAAAAAATCAAGAACTTCTTGATTTCTTTGCTTCATCCAATTATTCTACTTACTTCACCTCTAAAGCCATCTCCTGATTCTCTCCTTCTTCACTAGACCATCATGTCTTGCCTGGGTTTTTACAAAAGTCTCCTAATTGTTTTTTTTCCTGTTTCTAGTCTAACCTGCTTATAACTTTTTTTTTTTTTTAAAGAGACTAGCTCTCACTACGTTGCCCAGGGTTGTTCCGAACCTGAACCTACGACTCAAGTGATCCCTAGACTCCCTCCCAAGGCTGGGAAGAGCATGCGACCACGCCAGGCTTATAAATTTCTTTTCTTTTTTTTCTTTTTTTTTTTTTGGGGGGGGGGTTTCCTAGGTCTCACTATTTTTGCCCGTGGAACCGCAGGCTCACATATCCCAGGGTACCACAGACTCATGCAATCCCCAGACTCAGCTTCCCAGGTAGCTGGGATTACAGGCACGTGCCACCATGCCCAGCTATTTTTTTTTTTTGGGACTAGGTCTTGCTACGTGCCCCCGGCGGGACTCGAACCACGATCCCTGGCCCCAGTTATGGCTTCCTAGGCTGCCACCTACAGGCACGTGCCAACATGCCTGGCCTATAACTTAATTTCTACGCAAAGTCAAAATGCTCTTTTTAAAATGTAAATTTCATCAAGTCACACCTCTGTGTAAAACTGAGGTGTGTTTTCATTGCACCTAGAAAAGAAACCTTAAATTCTGTACTGACTTAAAGGCCCTCATGATTTACTCTCTGCCCATTTGCCCCAAACACAGCTCACCAGAGTTCCCATCACATCCACTATGCTCCACCTTAGGACCTGTAATACAGGTGTTATTTCTTCAAAGAATCCTCTTTTCTGAAGAGCTCTAAAACTCTAGGAAAGGGGGAAGCTGATGTTTTTCCCACAGTCCTCCTACAGCTAGTCAGCCTAGGAAATGTCTTCTCATCACTCCCCAGCATGCCAGCCCCAGTTAATTTTCATCATAACATTTCTCCAGGATACTTTATGTATTTACTATCTGTCTCCCTTCATTAAAATATAAACTCCATAACAGATCCCTGCTGACTTGCTTAAACACTGGTGACTTTAACACTGTATCCCAACACAACCCTGCCCAATATGCCACAGGTGTTCAACAAATCTTTCTCAATGCATGAGTAAGTTAAAGTAGCAATTCTATCAGTAGCTGGAGGAAATATACACTCACATCTTTTACAATTAAGCATTTAATATTTTTTGAGTAACAGATGTTACTAATACCACAAAAGGACATAACATGTCTCTCGATTAAAGGTGTACCTTCATCTATGAAGTGATTTTATCACCCCCCAAATTATCAAATTTCAATCCCAGGAAGGCCCTCCACTAGGGATGAGACTACTAGGGATGACGGCTGAATTCAGGAGGCAGCTAGTTGAAGGAAACGAAGTTTTGTCAGTACACCAAGTCTATTAGCTTTCAGAACATGACACTTTTGTGCAGTGTTAGCAGAGGTAACTTGTACGACAAAAGCCCTCTGGCTTACCAAATCTAAAACATGTACTATCTAGCTTTTTACAGGAACTTTGCAAAGCTCCATCTAGATTACATGATCAATTTGTAGGAAATACAAAGGACAAAAAAATGTGACAATCGAGCGGGCACAGTGGCACATGCCTGTAAGCGACAGCTTATGGAGTCATGGCAGGGTCTAAGGATCACAGTTCGAGTCCCGCCTGGGGCAACACAGTGAGACCTAGTCCCAAAAAAAACAGCTGGGCATGGTGGCATGTGCCTGTAATCCTAACTACCTGGGAAGGTGGGAATTGCTTGAGTCCTTGGTACCACGGGCAACGTGAGCCTGCGGGCCCACCGGCAAAAATAGCAAAACCCAGTCTCAAAAAAAAAAAAAGTGACAATCAAGCCATGGGAAAGGCGTTCATCAATATTCCACAGGAGGAATTTAAACTGTCACTGTCCAGGCCGGGCACGGTGGCTCGTGACTGTAAGCTTCAGCCTATGAAGTGGCCAGGGCTAGGGATCGCGGTTCGAGTCCCGCCTGGGGCCCGTACTGAGACCTAGTTTCAAAAAAATAGCTGGGCATGGTGGTGCGCGCCTATAATCCCAGCTACCTGGGAAGCTGAGGCTGGGGATAGCTTGAGTCTGTGGTACCCCGGGTAACAAGAGCCTGCGGTTCCATGGGCAAAAATAGCAAGACCTAGTCTCAAAAAAAAAAACAAAAAACAAATAAACTGTCACTGTCCAATGTAACCACTATCTATAAACCCAAGCAGATTCTCAGTACCTGAAATGTGAAAAGTGCCAAAAGTTCAGACACTATTACTCTGGAGATACTAGGGGTTTTTTTGTTTGTTTGTTTGTTTTGAGACTAGGTCTTGCTATTTTTGCCCATGGAACCTCAGGCTCTCGTTGCCTGGGGTACCACAGACTCAAGCAATCCCCAGCCTCAGCTTCCCAGGTAGCTGGGATTACAGGCGCACGCCACCACACCCAGCTATTTTTTTGGAACTAGGTCTTGCTACCGGCCCGGGTGGGACTCGAACCGCGATCGCTAGCCCCGGCTGCTTCATAGGCTGAAGCTTACAGGCATGAGCCACCATGCCCGGCCAATACTAGGTTAAATAAAATATATTATTAAAATCAATTTCACCTGCTTTTTTTACTTCAAAATGTAGTTACTAAAAACCTTAAAGAGGTGGTTTCCAATATATTCCCAATGGAGAGTGCTCTTTTTAACTATAACGTTTGAGCAATTAAAGTGTGAAGAGAAGGAGGTGGTTAACAGAAAACTGAAGGTTGAAGTGTCAGTCATAAAGGGTGGGAGGGATGTTCAGGAGGGAGGGCATGGAGGAGTTCCATCTGCTTATCATAAATGATAGTGGCAGAATGACACTGTGCTTATGGACTTCATATTGCTTTCCATGCTATTGGAATATATTCGAAAAATTATTCTGAAAGTAAAATTCACTACCTTTAGATTTAGAATCTGAAAATGCGACTTATCAGTATGTATCTGACACTCTGGTCCTATACAAACTGATTCTAGGGCAGGGACTAGGCAATTAATGACCCAAAATGAGTCTTCTTCCAGAGTACAGAAACTCTGGAGGCTCATCCTCTGAACCACTGCACCGAGCGAGAGCAAATATAACCTCCCTGGGACCCCAGGAACAAACTACTGACATTTATACCCCAAATCCACCACCGCTAACTATGACCATCAGGCAAGTAACTGCAACATTTTGTGCCTTCCCTTCCTAATATGTAAAATGGAATGCCTACCTCAGGAGGCTTTTGCGAAGGCCAAATTACTTGATGTATCTTTAACACTTCAAATGGGCTGAGAAAGATGAAGTGTTTTATTTAGGTGCTTGTTATTGTTATTGTTGTTATTTCTATGAAAAGAGCTCGAGATCCACGGATTTAAAATTGCCATTCTCCAAAGTCATGCTATACACACACAACCAAGGTGCACGGGGTCAAGCAGCTTTCCTAAGACACACTCTGCCTTTTTAATGGAAAGTCAAAAACGGCAAGAAATATTCTTCTCCCACATCGCACTCCAGTGCCCAAAGGTGTTTACCCTCTCAAGCAGCACTGGTCCTTCTCTTCAATTATGGTTTTTATTCTCCTCCTTGACTCCCCCCCTTCTGTGAACAGTTGCTAACATGAAAAAATCATGGTCTGGTTCAGAAAGAAATATGATGACACTGAGATGGGTCATATTAAACTTTACAGAGGCCAAAATTTAGTATTAAAAAGATCCTAACATGAGAAACAAAACTCTGCAAAGAAGTTCTTAAAATGTCAAAGAGGGGCATATCTGTGTACTTTAAGTAGTAAGTTGACTTACCTGTTCATCTGAAGCTAGATTAGTGAACAACGGGACAATTTCACATTTCACACTGTCTAATTCCAAAACTTTTGCAAATTCACCCAATTTGGAAGCAGCTGCACGTCGTACCATGGGTGTATCATCTGAGCACAAGGAACGGAAGTGCCTGCAATAATGAAGGTACTTCCTATCAAATACCACTGATTAAAACACTCCCCAACATACACACGCAGGTGGATATTCATCAGAGATTTTCTCTTACAGAGAGCAGTGACTAGGTTTTCACTCTTACAAGTACAAAAGACAAACCACTGGGATATACAACTGCACAATAAAAAGTGAGGTCATCAATCCTACTACCTGGCTACTGAGGCACTCACTGGTACAAGTTACTGAGCAAAATGTTATGAGTTCCATCACCCCAAATAATGTAAAAAAACAAGCATATCTTACTGTCTAATTTCTGCTTTGACAGCATTTGAAGCCCTGGGATAGCAAACGCTGAACAAGCCACACGCAGACGTGCGAGATGTGAACCAATCACCACTCGCCAGGCGTTTCACCAGAGGTACAAAATGAGCTTCCAGAGCATTAGGAGTGTGCTCCTGGGAGATCTGCCTCAGGGACTCCACAGCCTTGTCTCGAACCACAGTCTCTTCCACGGTTGCCAGACTTTCCAGAGGAGGCTGAATAGACCAAGAAGGAAAACCAGAGCAGAAAACTCACTGAATCAGGTTAGATACAGATTATCACCTTTTAAAGTGACTGAAGGGAGGGGGTACATGTAACCAGAACGTTAGCTACATCACACCAAATGGTTACTTTCAGTTCACACAGTGATAACATATGGTGTGTCCAACCTGAAGACACGACTTCTGTAGGACAGCCAAGATCTCATGTCCCAGATGGCAACTCCCAGATGGTGTCTACAAATGACACAGTGGAAGAGACTTGACACAATATTAATATTATTGTGAGCTGACTCACTAAGTTTAGAAGACATGTGGCCCAATTCAGACACGATCATGTGTATTTCCGTAAAAGTACAAAAACATGACCGCCATGGGCAGAGAGACATCTTGTCAGGTAATGGAACCCAGTCTTGAGAGCATCATTCTACCATTTCTAGACATGCAAGCACTGGCCCATGAGCTCCACCCCATCAGTCTCATTAGCTCACCTTTAAAGGTAGAGTATAAGATCCCTTTTTCAGAATACATCCAGATTCCTCCCATACGGCAATCAGAGCAGGAGTTTGTTTGAGACAGAAGCATTTATGAAAAGAGTACAGACACACCAGCATTTGATATATAGATGTTTGTTTGTTTGTTTGTTTGTTTGTTTTGAGACTAGATCTTGCTGTTTTTGCCCGTGGAACTGCAGGCTCTCGTTGCCCGGGGTACCACAGATTCAAGAAAACCCCATCCTCAACTTCCCAGGTAGCTGGATTATAGGCGCATGCCACCACACCCAGCTATTTTTTTGGAAATAGGTCTCACTACGGGTCCCAGGAGGGACTCGAACCGTGATCCCTAGCCCCGGTCACTTCATAGGCTGAAGCTTACAGGCACAAGCCACCATGCCTGGCCAGGATGGTTATTTTAATCGCTTACTTTCCGGGTTTACATTTGGTCCAGGTGGATTCAGAAATGCTATGAGCTGCAAATATTAAAAGATAAAGCCCACACGTAGAATTAAGAGCGTGAAATGCAAGTATAATGGATCAAAGGAAAGAAGTGCTATCTATCTACTTTATACCACATTTCAAAAATTCTCTGACATGCCAGAGAAAGTGCTATTTTCCAAAAAAGTATGTCAGAAACCATCTGAAAAGCAACTGCTTTATTCCTTGCAAAAGCCTTTCAGAGCAGGTCCCCTGCCTTCCCAACCTCCTCTCAAGCTTTATCAGCGGGTTACCTCTATCATTACTACAGCCAAGGCCAACCTCTTGAGAACTACAGAAGGGTTGTCTCTTGATCTGCACTCTACCTACTTCTCCCAGCCCATTTCCTACTGCCCCTGACCACTCCTGCCTGTTCCAATACTTTATACTTCAGCAACCCAACCTGCTTCATGTTCTAAGCTTCTGAAGCTCACCCTATAATAATTATTGCCGTAGTCTAGCACTGCTGATAGAGAAGAAACAAGGCAGACAGGTTCCTCACTCCAGTGGAGCGTACATTCTAAAGGAGGAAGCCAACTGGCCAAGACAACAATTAGATGGTGATGAGTACTCTTAAACAAATAAAACTGGGATGATGTGATAAAAGGTGACTGGGCTGCTATTTCAGGAAGGCCTCTCTGAAAAGATGTATTAAAGTTGAAATTTGAATGACAAGAAGTCAGCCACAGAAACCTCAAAAGAATTTCATTAGAGGGACTACTTAAGGCAAACGTCTTAAAGTGTTGGCTTTATCAGACAACTGCAAGCAGCAGAATGCAGTTCCCAACAGAGGGCTGGTAGGAGATTAGCTCACAGAGCTAGAGCAAAAAGGGTTGTATAAGCTATGGTACAAGCTGACGTAAAAGTCTGGGTTGTCTAAAAGCCATGTCAGGGCGTGACCCATGTGTTGCATGAATAGTGCGAACTGCGGGGGTGGAGTGGGAGGCAAGAACCAAGGTAACTAGTTAGGAAATTACTGTAGTTGTCAAGAGGAAAGGTTCCATGGCTTGGAAAACAAGGAAAAAACAGGTAGGTGGTAATGGAATGGAAGAAAGCAAACTGATTTAAAATACAGAAGGTACAAGTGGATTAGAGATGGGAAATGAGGAAAAGAGAATTCAAGAATATTTTCTAGCTTTTAACCTGTGCAACTGGATAGATGGGGATGCCATTTACTGAGCCAGGACCACTAAACGAAAGGCATATTTCTGGATGAAAACTGAGTTCTAACATCTAAGTAGAAAAATTACAGGCAGAGAGATTATATAGACATAAATGTGAATACATATTTCTATATATCTACAGTTCCATGGGACGATAGGGAGAAGAGATTGAAATGTTAAGAGTTAGGGAGGGAGGAGCAAAGGCAAGAGTCAGCATCATTCAGATAGCATTTAAAGCACATAGCCCTATCTTGTCCAACTGTTGTATCCAAGACATCCTTCAAAACCTAGTTCAGACATCTCCCAAGAAGTCTACCTGATCACCCAGGGTGAACTCCTTTCTCCTATTACAGTGTATTGACACATAGACATAGACCTCACTCCAGCAGCATTGGTCTTTAACTTTAATACCTATAATATAGTTAAGTGCTCAATAAATATCAACTAAATTGAACAGAATTACTAAATTCACAAAGTTGCAAGTAAAATTTATGCTTTGGATGGGGTTACTTATAGACTATGGAAACATCAAGCAACGAGTCAAAGACAAAACCAACCCCTGGAAGAGGATATGGGGTAAGAATGGGGGTTGGGGATGACAACCAGACCCAAAGGACTTTGGGAGGAGGGCTATGGGTGCTTGGGTGGTGGGAGAGCCATGGTGACCACACCTGGGGGGAATCCTAAACTGTCAAAACACACTAGCAAGTATGTAAAATGATGATACTTCAATAACAATACTTTAAAAAGAATGTTATGCTTACAATTAAAGACAAAAAAAATAATGTGTCCAAAGTTATAATATTGTTAGATGAGGGTTAAGACTCCAGGGGCAAAATAAGATAAGAAAAAGCAATCAAAATCCTTTCTTCCTAACCTTTAAACTACCAACTAAGATGACAGAGGCAAAAAATAAGAGTTTTTGTATTTAGTCACACAAAATAAGAAAGCACTAGTTGAGTCCAAAATGCCTACACTGTTTGCTCTCTCAATAGCTAACACTGTGACTAGCATCTCCCTGCCCCCCAAAAGCTCTGCCTAAAAAATGCTCCACTGTGTCTATAATCACATAATGTATCAATTATACTGCAAAAGCTCTGGGAGAATAGGAGCAGGAATACTCACCAGCAAACAGTGAGCAAAGTCAGGTCCACCCACCAGGCCTGTAAAATTTCCCAGCTGTTCAGCAAGAGCTAACAGTACCTCATCTTCATCATAAATTGTATCTGGAAATGACAACAATAGGGTATTCAACAACAGAGATAGCTGGCCCAGAGCTGGATACTCACACAGAGGAAAAAACTCCATACATAATTAATGCAATGGTCTTATGTCCCCCCCAATCACCTTTTTTTCTGAGACTAGGTCTCACTATTTTTGCCCATGGGACCACAGGCTCATGTTGCCCAGGGTACCATGGACTCAAGCAATCCCCAGTCTCAGCTTCCAGATAGCTGGGATTATAGGTTCGCGCTATTTTTTTGGAACTAGGTCTCGCTAAGTTGCCCCGAGCGGGACTGAACAGCGATCCCTGGTCCCCACCGTGGCTTCCTAGGCTGCTGTTTACAGGCATGCGCCACCATGCCGGGCCTCCTGTCACATCTTCACAGCATTTTCTTCCTTCTCCATCAATAGTACCTGGAGCTGATTTACAGTATGAGCTAGAAATTCATAATTTCATATCAATTACTCTCCTATTAGCTAAATAGATATGTCTGAGAATGCCTAGCCTCATTAAAATAGGCTCTGTTCTCCTTCCTTTTCACAGAGAGGACAAGGTACTTAATTACTACTTAATTTAGTACTTAATTCTAATGGCCAAAGTTTTGAAAGTGAATGGAAAATAGTGATACCTTTCTCTAAATAAACAAAAGCTTCACATACCTGTAAGGAATGGCAGCAGCTCTGTTCGAGTCCTTTCTACTCCAAGGGCCAGAGCAATTGTTGATAACTTTTTAATACTGTTGAGACGGAGCTTTTTACAGAAGAAAGTGGAAAGAAAACGGAAGTCAAGAAACAGCTGTGATTTAGATCAAAAATCAAAAGCTGAAAAGAGGTGACGTAGGGATAACCTTTCATTTCCATTTTTTTTCCCTTTTTTTTTTTTGCTATCAGGAACCTCAAGGAGCAGCGTGCTCCGGGGGTGCATGGGTGCATTAGGCAAAGATGAGATTTCTTAGAAGCAGCTACTCTGAAAGCGCCCGTTCAAGAAATGAATGAAAGAGAACACAATCTCCAGGAAGTGAGGCAACTTAGAGAAAAAAAAAAAAAAAAAAGGACTTTGGCAGTGATGAAGCAGGTGAAACGGTTAAACACAACCAACTCCTGCCTTTTTCAAAGAGGAGTTCCACCAGAGGCGATAACGACTCCTCTGGGGTAACAAGCCATCCCACCCCTGCTCTCCCCAACAAGCCCAGCCAGTGTTCAAGGCCCAGCGGCATTCGTCCACCTGCACTGTGAAGGGCCCTCTGCCATGCCTGCAGCCGGCCCCAGGTCCCTCGCGGCCCTCCGACCGCCAGGAAGCCGCCTGCCCATCCCACACAGGGGCCCCCGAGGGAAGCCGGTTCCCCCACAACCGCCCGAGCCGGCGGGAAGCCGCGCCGGCCCCTCCGGGTGGGAAGGAGCAGAGCGGGAGAGGTTCAGGGAGGGTCGGGCCGAGCCACCACGGCCTCAAGGGTCGTTGCCCTCCTCCCCGTCAAGTTTCGGCTCCGAGTCCGGCTCTTTGAAACCCCGGGCCTCCCCCACCGCGAAGCCGGCTTTCCCCCTTCCCGACCACGCGCCCGGCCGGGTCCACACCGGCTTCTCAGCCCGACTTCAGTACCTGCACATCCTCATTGCGGAGCTCGTCGATTAAAACCGCGATCGGATACAGCGAATCGTCTCCATCTCCGCCCGCCGCACCCGGACCGGCCCCGGGTCCTGCTGCGCCCGCCATGTTCTTTCTCCTCCGGCTGGTCGCCGCCGCTCGCCCCGCCCCCGCGCCCGGTCTCCGCCCCGCGCCCGGTCTCCGCTCCGCGCCCGGGCCCCGCCCTACGCCCCGCCCCCGCCCTGCGCCCCGCCCCCACCCTGCGCCCGGGCCCCGCCCCGCGGCCTGGGGGGCAGGGCTAAGGCCAGCGCCCGGGGAGGCGGGGCTAAAGCCGGCGCCCGGGGAGGCGGGGCTCAGGCCGGCGCCGCGGCTCCAAGGAGCTGGGGGACCACAACTTCTGCCCGGGTGGTGGGAGTTCCCGCCCGGCCCAAGTGAAAGGAGCCGCAGGTCCAAACTCCAGAAGGGTGGACTTAAAAAACGAAAGGATCCCCCGCGTCCTCCCCGCAACCGAAAGCAGCAAGGGCAGGGATTCATCCTACCCGTGATCTGAAAAGGGGCCGGGAACCTACCTGAGTGACCCGTGCTATGCCCCTTTGGGACTCAAGCGGAACACGAAGGATGCCCAAGGCCAGGAGGAAGAAAGAGTAGCGCCTCCCACGACTGGTTCCCCATCCTGAACCACGAGGGCCCCAGCCCTCATTTCCCCAGAAGCCTCCAGCTTCCACTGGAGCCCTCCACCTCTTCCTCCGGCCCGTGCGTCCGAATTTTCTCTGGCTCCTGCTCTGCAAGACAAATACTGCGGGCGGTGAGAGAAAATGAACAGGGCTGTCCAAGCTCCCCAGTCAGTATTTTTTCCGCTTTCTCCCTGCAAGCTGTTAAAAACATGCTGTTCTCTTGTTTTTGTGTTTCTTTTCAGTTTGGTACTGGAAGGGTGCCTTCTGTTGTATTTTCTTCCTCCCATTTTTTAGGTCTTTAGCATGCTACAAGTACAACAATCAAGCCAATCTAGGACAAGCTTCCATACTTCCAAGTTGGGCGCCGTGGCTAGTTTGTGCAGGAAAGCCTAGGCTGGCCTCCCCAGAATCCATGAGTCCTTAGAGGCAGCCGTGATGGGAGAAGGTGCAGGTAGAGCAGTTTATTTCTCACAAAATGTAATAGGAAGTTTTCGTGCTATCCCAGCACAGAACAGCTGGGATAGCCTTTTTTTTTTTTCAGGATAGTCTCGAACCCGCAGACAAGTGATTCCTAGCTTCAGACTCCTGGATAGCTGGGATTACAGGCGCGCACCTCCGCACCTGGCTTGAAATGGCCTTTTTTGTTTGCCTTTTTGCACACTCCACTTAAGAGTGCTG
>PVHY01007177.1:25964-69290 GCA_004024945.1 Uropsilus gracilis
CGCGGTTCGAGTCCCGCCTGGGGCCCGTATAGTGAGACCTAGTTCCAAAAAATAGCTGGGTATGGTGGTGCATGCCTGTAATCCCAGCTACCTGGGAAGCTGAGGCTGGGGATTGCTTGAGTCTGTGGTACCCTGGGCAACGAGAGCCTGCGGTTCCATGGGCAAAAATAGCAAGACCCAGTTTCAAAAAAAAAAAAAAGAGTGCTAACTGCATACGATGACCACCATGCTAATTCTATATGTCTAATTACATACATACAAAAAATGTTAATAATGGCAATTTAGGAGACATTTTCTTTTCCTGGAAGTAAGCAGAGTTTGATAATAGTCAAAGTTTGGTAAGCAGTGAACCTGAACAGTACAGCTTAGATTAGGTCTGAACGTGTTCTCTATGGTTTTAATTTTGACTATTTTTTAGATTTGCATAAGTACAGTTTGGATTATTTGAATGACCTCTTTATAACCCAGCATTGCCACACAATTTCAGTGCCTAAATTTGCATGTGTGTTTCAGTGCTGCTTTTATTGTTCTGGGAAAATGAGTAACGAATAGGTGTATTGGGAATGAAAATAATGTTTTCATGCACTAAATTAAACCCAAACTATCATGAAACGACATTGTCTCGGGAGTTTTAACAAAATTGAGATAGCCCAGGATCACTTGGTTGAACAGTCTTGTTAAACGCAGAAGCAGCTGAGCTTTTCTGAGCAATCCCATGAGTCCCAACACAAAGGGGTAACTGAACAAAGTATATCATTTACATGTTAAATAATTATAAAATGAACACGAGTAATATTAGTGTTTATATTTTATTTGTAAATCCATTCTGGATTTTAGCTGTAACTATAAAAGGACAGTATATTCCATCTCCACATTTGTAAATTTAAGTACTGTTAAAAATAAGCTTGGAGTTTTCAAGATTTTTTTTCTTTAGAAAAGGGTCTTAAGTGCTACTCAAGTTTGAGCAACAGAGAGTTAAGAGGGTTTTTGATTTAGCATTTTACCAGTGAGAAGACACCAAGTGGGAGTTCCTTCAGAACAAAGGGAATAAATATGTTCTTCTCCATGCAAAAAATCTTCAGTAGCTGGGCGTGGTGGCACACGCCTATAATCCAAGCTCTGGGAGGAAAGAGAACATGGATCACTTGAGTTCGCAGGTTCAAGACTACCCCGGGCAACACAGCAAGACCTGGTACTTGAAAAAACAGGCACGGTGGTAGGCAACTGTAATCCCAGCTACCTGGGAGGCTGAGGTGGGGGAATCGCTTGAGCATGTGGGACTACCCTGGGCAACATAGCAAGATGTAGTCTCAGAAAAAAAAAAAAAGTCTTCCAGAGGTGGGAAAGAAAGCAAGCATGTGAAAAAAACACATTAAGTCAGTTCCACACATATCATTGTCCAGATACTAGCTCAAGGTTAGACCAGCATGGCTATACTAACAGAAAATAAGCACACTGATGCTAAGCTATTCTGTTTAAAATTTAAACACGCTTTGCGTACCCAAGCACAATGATCTGGACACCTAAGGAACAGCTATGATTATATATGAGATCACAAGCTGGGAAAATAGGCCAGGTTGGCGTGTCATCAATTCTGTTCTTCAGTTCCTACCTCTGTCTCTGACTCACAGTGACTTTGGCCTCAAAGTCATCTCAAAGGCCTCAAAGGCCACCGCCACCTCCTCAACCCCAGTAAAATGGAGCCAACCACTTCTGGTACCCTGTCTAGTTACAGTGATAGAAGAATGAGACAGGTGGCAAACATGAAGATGCTAATAAATCCTTCAATAAAGAAAGCGATTAAAACAGCCTGCAGCAGCAAAAGGCTATTTCAAAAACTGGGCCAAATGGAAACTGGAACAAAACCTGAGATAGCCTTTTGGGGAGTGTTGTCCACAGACTACCTGAATCACCTAAAATGCTTGCTAAAAATGCAGATACCTGGCATCCACCCCAGATCTACTGACCCAGAATCCTTGAGAATGGGGAGGAAGGGCATTCTACCATGCACCCTGGTGATGCTAATGGACACTGACATTCCAACGCCATTGATTCAAAAAGATGTTCTGGAAACAAAATAATCCATGTCAAGGAACAAGCATATGTAGAGGGGAGGAGAGGGGGGAACAGGGGGTTTGAAAAGAATCTCTGAAGACTACCTCTGTCCAGAAAAGGAAAATGACAGCTAGAGTTACTTATCCATCAGTGATGTTGTCCCTACTGGCCAGATTAAAATGATCCTTCTTTTGCTGATTTCCTAGGCGTTATCTACACACCACAGCTACAGTGCTGTGTGTTCACATGCTCCTTCCAGGCTCCTCTCTACACCCCCCCACACACACCACCAGACACTAATGACCAGAGAGAACTAGAGACAACAGCAGAGATGAGGCTGAAGATTTAAGACAGCCCTCAGGAAACCACATGACAGTGAACACAGAAGCGCTGAGTTCTGACAGGCTCATGCTGTTCACTCATCCAGCGAATCAAGGGAAGGCAGGGTCAGACTTGCCTAGTTTTTGTCAGAAGCAGCATAGACACAGGCAGATGGGATAACAGCTCTCATCACAGCAGCAAAGGGTCAGCCCCCCCACCCCCACCAGGGAGTCTGAAAGACACCACTGTGCTTTCCAGCCCCTTGTTTCTTATTTACTCAGCTTGCCTCCTCCACCCAGGCCTCTTTCCAAATTAGCACCCATTCAAGTGCTGATCTGCTCAAGTCACAAAGCTGGGAGAGGCAAGTCAGAATGCAAGGGAGAGCCTTGTATGTTCTCTCAGGGCAAACCCAGAAGTGTCATCTGATTGAAAGGCCATCAAGAAGGGGGTGGGGTGAGGGTGGGAGATGGGGAAAGGGTGGGGGTAAGTTTGATGCATCAAAGAAGCACAGGAAGGCATTTCCCAAGGATTATCTTCATTTAATGAGGTGATCCTGGCAAGCTGATTCTCAGGCCTATTCTTCATTCATTGCAAAGTGGTAATCACCACAGCATCAGTGATATCACAAATTTATATTCACACATAGACTGTCTTCAATTGTGGGACTCAAATACTTTCCCCTTATCTTCACCTCAACACTTTTACCTTCTCTGGTGTGAGGCAAAATTTTAACCCCATTTTGCTGGGCGTGGGTGGTGCACGCCTGTCATCCAAGCGCTGGGAGGAAAGAGGCCTGGGATCGCTTGAGTTTGTGGGTTCGAGACTACCCTGGGAACATAGCAAGACTTGGTCTTGAAAAAGCAGTTAGGCACGGTGGCGTGCGCCTATAATCCCAGCTACTGGGAGGCTGAGGCCAGGGATCGCTTGAGTCCATGTGATCGGGACGACCCCAGGCAACATAGCAAGACCTAGTATCAAAAAAAAAATTTTTTTTTTAGCCCCATTTTGACGAATGGGGATATTTGAGAAAGAGAGGCTTTACCTGAAGTCACATACTGAATCGGAAGCAGCAGCAGAAGCTCAATCAGGGGTTATCACTCCTTTCTGCCTCATCTTACCTCCATGCCAGAGCCTATTACTATTCATAAAAGGAGAGACTTCCAGAGTAAAACCTTGCTTCCATTCTTGAGTGATCAAATCACAGAAATGGGACCGTTGTTCTGACTCAGGACAGCAGATACAATGGTTGAAAGAATATTCTGGAGTTAGGAAGAATTAGACTAACTTCTCAGCTCTACCAATTAATGTGTGGCTTTGCACAAATGACTTAGCCTATCTGAATCTTGGTTTCTGCATTAGTAGAGGGGAGCTGTCAAACTCACCTCACGGGCTTAAGATTCGATCATATAGATTAGTGCATGACAGAAATAAGCTTTCAAAATATTAGCAACTACAGTTATAATCTACTAAGGAAGTAGAAACAGGTGAAATGTTTCAATCAATTCAGCTTTGTCAACAAAAAGGACCAGGTGGGTGAATAAAAGAAACATGTGATTTACATGACCTGACTCATGACCTTCCAGAAAGCTTTCTTACTGATAACTCAGGAGCAAATTTTATGACCTTTCTCGTGGGTTCCCTGTGAGGAATAAGCTCCACAACAGCCAAGTCTTGTGTAAACAAAAAGCACTAGGTCAGCGCTAACAGTCACGGTATTTGCTACCAACAGCTCACTATTCCCCAGCCAACACAAAAAGAGAACAGGCCCCGAATTCCCAAAGAACAACAGTCAGACTTAGTACTTCCTCTCAATACAAAAGGTAGATTTAAGCTAAGACAAACCTAGAGTTCAAACAGGTGTGGTGGCTTTTCTCAAATGTTTTTAGTTGTTAAGTCCTGTTACTGGCGCTAATGTTCTTAGCTCAGAACCCCTGGTTCTCTTGCCAGGTGCTATCCACAGGACAAAAACCCTTTGTTAAGGGGAAAGGGCAGGCACACAGTGTTACCTAGGTTGAAGGGTGTCATGTAAGCTGAAATGTTTGGCAGTGATAGATTGCTCTGCAAGAGGTAAAATTAAAACAGTTTAAGATTAAATAACAAAGTGGCAGAACATTGTCTAAGCCGCACCATCTGTGTAACATAGGAGGCACATGTGTGCACAGGCATGTGCATTTTAAAAGCCTCAGGGACAGGCATGAGCAATCACATTGGATGATGGGAAGGAATCTGGGTGGGATAAGCAGTTGGGACATAGTTCGGTATCTAGTATGCCCACATGTCCTTTTGTTGGATTTTTTTTTACTGTTCACTAAACTCGAGATTTTTTTAAAAAGAAACTAGGGCTTACTATGTTGCCCGGGTTACCGTGGACTCAAGCGATCCCCAGTCTCAGCCTCCCAGGTAGCTGGGATCACAGGTGCGTGCCACCACACCCAGCTATTTTTTGAGACTAGGTCTTGCTATGTTAATCCAGACAGGTCTCAGACCTGCAGACTCAAGCGATTCCCAGTCTCAACCTTTGTTTCTAGGCTGGGATTAAAGGCACGCGCTGCCGTGCCTGGTTAAACTCAAGATTTTAAATGTCACCTATTTTCTACTGGTATCTTCTTTCTGTATCAAAATGCCACATTTTATGTGGGCTTTTTGAATTAGGAACCACAAAAACTGTTGTATATTCAAACCCTTTGACTGTTACTACTCCACACCTTGGACTAGGCCTACCCCTCACTGGGCTTCCTTGTAGCATCCATAGATCTGCATAACAGCCTCCTCCGTCTTGCTGTCAGCTAGGTCCCTATAGAGTTCAGATTCATTTTTGTGAACCCTTGTCACCATGCCTTGTATCAGACCCACTTAACAAAAGCATTATTTTTCAGCATCTGAGCACATTCTCCCCAAGTTTCAAACTAGACAGAAGGTTGATTTAGCCACAGCAGGGATTACTTAAAATATTCTTGGTCCCCTGAAGACCACTTCTTTTTCACTTCCTTTTCTGATCTGCCCAGGAGCACAGTTAGGAGAAAGGCAGAAGAGTAAGAAAGGACTAGCGCTAAGACCCTCCTGGGCACACAACTCACATCTCAGCAGAAATCCATCTGGGACTGTAATCAGAAACCGGAATTTCCACTCACTTCTAGGACTTGAGGAAATCAGCTCCCTTTCTGATCTAGCTGGGTGATTAAAATTAGCTACAGGCCCACAGTGTTCTAGAAAAGACCCTACAAAGACTGCATGTATTATCTGCAGACTCTGATTAGCACAACCTCTGGGCTATGGTTACTCGAAGCAGATAAAGAAGGTGGTAAAAAAAAAAAAAAAGTGTAAGAACTTTGACTGGATCCCGTTCTTATCTCTTCCCATCTAACTTCAACAGAACATCCAAACAAGGAGGTTAAGGGCTGTAGACTTCAAAGAGGTTTTGGAATAGGGAGTCTAAGGTCATGGTTAAAAGAGAGAGTCCTGATGGCTTAGCTTTGAATCCCAGGTCTGTAACTTTCTGTCTCAAGGCATTTACTAGGCCTGAACATTAGTTTCCCCACCTTTAAATAGAGGATAATAATAGTTGTTGACTTCATCAGGTTACTGGAAAGAAAATGTGAGAAGCAGCAACCCAAAAAATTTCTAACATATAGCAAATAAGTCAGTTAATACCTGCGATTCCTCCACAGAGCAAATCTGACTATTTAGAGGGTATAAAGACAAATATTTAAAAAACCCCAAGCCCCAGTCAGTGTCCCATGTAGTTCTAAAATTGAGTTCAAAGGCAGTATCTCCCAGGTGTTACATAAAGTAGGGAATCTCCTACATCAAAGAGCCGAACTTGTCCTCAAAACAAAACCAAAAACTGCCCAGTTGATACTCTACACTTTTCAAATGCAAATTCCATTTCCTTCTGCAAATGTTTGCTTTTTACCCCGTGACCTATGTAAGAGGAGCAATCAAAGGTATTCTAAGGCCTTTCACTTCTCAGGGGCTGGGTTCTTACTAAATGCCATTCCCTTCCCTTAAGCTACTGTGCCATGAATAGTATGCAGGCATCTGATGGCAGGGAAGGGGGAACCCCTAAAGATTCATATACACTTTGGTTTGCCTTTGATGTTGGCAAAGGCAAAATTAAGAATATGCATGTGATGTAGTCTGCTCCTGTTTGAAATCTTGACAATGAGCAAATGCTCATTGCAAATGCTAATTATCTCTGAAAGTAGTTGTTTTCCCCTTTCAAGTGAACACCTATTTTTTATTACCTGTGAGTACAACCAAGGTCACACCAAACAGAACCAAGATGAACTGAGAATTGGCCCTCGGCTTGTCTACCATGCAGGCAATCACTGTGGGCTGGAGATCAGAGTGATGGGCATGGTTTTTCTTCAGAAATTTCTGCAGTGACAGCAGTTTAAGAATGCAATGTATGAGAACACCGATTCTAAAGAAATGCAACTCAAATTTCAAATGACACCGGAATTTTGCCACTAAGAAAAGTCAATGCTGAAACTAGGTTCCTGAAGGAAAACGGCACCGTGAAATTTTTTTGTGAGAGTGGGATGCCCTCTGCTGGACTCTAAGCATAGTGCCGCAGACAAGGTTTTCAAGTTTGCAGAAATACTTGGGAATAAAACAATAACCAAAAAACATGCCAACAGGTAATAACTTCGAAGCTCTTTTTAGAATATCTTCAGTAATCACAGCAAACACAATTATACAAAAGGGAAAGGGCTACGTTTTAAAGTGTCATTAAGATCCCTCAAGCTGGGCATGGTGGTGCATGCCTATAAGCGGCAGTCTAGGAAGCCGCAGCCGGGGTCAGGGATCTCGGTTTGAGTCCTGCCAGGGGCACATTAGTGAGACCTAGTTCCAAAAAAATATACTGGCGCGCGCCTGTAATCCCAGCTACCTGGGAAGCTGAGGCTGGGGATTGCTTGAGTCTGTGATACCCCGGGCAATGTGAGCCTGCAGTTCCACAGGCGAAAAAATAGCGAGACTGAGTCTCAAAAAAAAAAGAAAATCCCTCAAGATTCTTTCATGAAGAAAGCTGGGCATGATGGGGCGTGCCTGTAATCCCAGCTACCTGGGAGGCTGAGCTCAAATACTTGAGTCCACGTGTTTGAGACAACCCTGGGCAACATAGAGAGACCTAGTCTCCAAAAAAAAAAAAAAGATTCTTTCATAAAATAGCATTAAAAAAAACAGCCTCCTACGGAGTCCCACATATATTTAACTTGCAAGGAAAATTTAAAAAAGGGGGGGGTGGGAAGGGGTGTTATATTATAGGGAAAGGTTTAGAGATAAGTTGATAACAGGGAAACCAGAAAGAATGAAGCTAAGTCATGAATAATGCAGGATATTTTCTTGGGGGATGAGTGAACATATTTCAAAATGAGATTAACCTTCGCTCTTGTGTCTGAGGGAGGTAGAGAGAAGCTTCCAGAGAAGCTACAGAAAACCAGTGACTTGTCTCAAACAGAGAAGTATCTAAAAATTGCAGCGGCTCCCCGAACACGTCCTAAGCAGGAGGGCTTAATACCCACACACATCTTTTCTTTTTCATTCTCTTTCCAAGACAGTCACAGACTTGATCTGAGTAGGCGAAGCAATGCCAAGCAATACGGCTGAATTTAAAGGTCAGGCTCTCTTTTCGAAGCTTTGAACTACCTGCTCAAACTTTCTCATCCCACTTAATTAATTAAAATTTTAAAAGGCACTCAAATGGATCTGAAAATAAGTTACTCCTTTTTTTTTTCCAGATGTGTTAGCATTCAAATGTACCGAGATGAGAGGCTCTATGGAAAGAGAATGACAGTAAATTATTAACATCCATTAGTGTACTTCTGTGCCATATTAGTTAATTGTTTCCCAGAAAGCTGGGCCTAAAGAGCAGGAGCAATAGAATGGGTCATGTTTTAGACTAGAACAAGTAGAGGAAAGGGTCAGGAAAGGGCCTAGAAAGAGGTCTGGTTAGCTAGGAGTCATCACTGGAAAAGACACCAAATATCTTGCTGATTCAATTATCTTTGATCTTTAGTGTGACTATTTGCTTTCCCATCTTTAATATGAACAGCTGGGAATATTAGACAAGTCACCGAGGGAGTTTTTAGAAAACAATGCTGCATCCTAGCCCACTAACTCTGAATTCATGGGATTAATCCAATAGCGGCGTGTTTTTAATGGGTCCCAGGTGCTCCTGTTATGCAGCTCTGGCTGAGAGCTCAGAATCACCGTTCTACAGCTCCATCTCTCCCAGTACTGCGCTGGGCGCTGCTGATGCAACCGCTACACAGCTCAGGAAGCTACCCTCCTCATTTGGCAACTGAGGCTCTGAGTGCTAAACTGACAAATTACAGGCCAAAGGGCCCTGTTGCCAAATGCTGGTTCTGCAGGCAAATGAAGGTCAAAGAGAACCCTCATAAAGCAGAATTGGCAGGAACCCATGGAGATGGGCCTATAAAACCCATGTCAGAACTTTGTCTTAATTTACACAACCTTTTGGCTATTGGAACCATCAAGACTCACTTTTGTTTATACTTTTTATCTCCAGGCATGGAATGATAGAATGACAAGCCCAGAAACTAGATGTAAAATCCAAACAAAAAAACAAACAGAAAAAGAAAAGAACAAAAGAAAAACCTAGTATACTTTAAGATACGTTATGATACTTTACTATTTGCTGACAATTTATTTTCAATGCTCATATTCAAGTAAAATGCTATTTACCCAATTGTTAATTTACACACCACCTACTTATTCTAAGAAGTCACAAGAGGAATTCCCATCTGCCCATGTCACTACAATTCTGTAATCTTATATTCCTTATCTGAACTTCACTCTTTTCATTTATCAAATTTGTTGGCTATCGTTTGTTTCAACGTCCCATCTAGGCTGAACTCCGCTGCTGAAGAGAGTCAAAACAGTTTTCAGCTTTCAGTCACTCTTGATATCACTACTTGATATTATTGAACTGAATGTATCCCTACAAAGTCATCTTTCAGTTCAGATTTTTTTTCCTGGCAGGGCAAGTAGGAATATTCACATTCATGATTAGACTCTCACAGTCCACAGATTTTTTTGTTGATTTTTTTGAGACTAGGTCTTGCTATTTTTGCCTGTGGAACTGCAGGCTCTCATTGCCTGGGGTACCACAGACTCAAGCAATCCCCAGCCTCAGCTTCCCAGGTAACTGGGATTACAGGCGCACACCACCATGCCCAGCTATATTTTTTTGGAACTAGGTCTCACTACGTGCCCCTGGCGGAACTCGAACCGCGATCCCTGGCCCCAACCGTGGCTTTCTCTAGGCTGCTGCTCACAGGCAGGCGCCACCATGCCCGGCCTAGTCCACAGATTCTTAATCTAACAACATCAAATGGACTCATAAACTCTTTTAGGCACAACATGGACACTGATCAATACCTAATGGTACTTACTTTTTCTGCAAGTAAAATAAAACTCACACTGGGTTTCCACAAGTTGTCTCTAGAGTTTTCAGCATAAGCGTTTCTGATCTACTAGGCCTGTAGAAGACAGGTCTATACACCGAACAGAGGGAGTAGGGACAATGGTAGGAGCTGAGCTCCTCCGGTTTCCAGTTTTCACCAAGTATGCATGTATGTGTGTGTATGTATTTTGAGGCTAGATCTTGCTATGTTGCCCGGGGAACCTCAGCCTCTCATTGCCCAGGGTACCGTACCCCAAACTCAAGTGATCCCCAAGCTCAGCCTCCCAGGTAGCTGAAATTACAGTTGTGCACCACCACTCCCAGTTGTTCTTTTGAGACTAGGTCTTGCTAGGTTGCCCTGGGAGGGTCTTGAACCTGCAGACTTAAGTGATTCCCAGTCTCAGCCTCCCATCCTAGGCTTGGGATTACAGCTGCATGCACTGCAGCCAGCTTCACCAAGTATTTAAAAGCAAAGAAGTTACTACCTTAAGAAAAGGAAAATTGAATGGCCAAGATTTATTTAACTTTTTCTTTCACAGAAAATACAGTATGTTTGTAATGTAAACACTGACACATGAGAGAAAGAGTACAAGGATCAGGAAGACAAAGAACTGGACACCACTCTCGCTTCAGCACGACAGCACTTCCTGATTACATGTGCATGAACCACATGGCTATAAAAACTGGAGAAAATGAAAGGCAACGTTAGAAGACTTCTGAAATCCAGCAATGCCATACAAGAATTCTGACTTTTCTGTTGCACAAAAATTAAAGCTGAGTACATGGCCATTTATCCATTCATTCACGGCATTTGATGTAGAAGTATAAGAATGAATTAACACATCAACTTTAATATGTCCGTGGAGGCAAAGATTAAATTGAGCCTCTTTTCCCCATTTCAGAGAAAATAAAATTAACCACATGAAAAGCAGAGCTGCATGACATTGGCTAGAGACAGCACAATCACAGCCAATTCTTATTTCAAAAAATCCCAGGAAATGCAAACCGCAATAAAGAATGGCTCTCTGGGGCTTAACCCAAATGGTTGCTCTGGATCTAAAGGTGCAGGATCAATAAGGTTTTCAAGATTGTTTCCCAGAACTCCAAACAAGGGGGAATGACCCAGACAAATGCTTGGGATCGAGAACTACCTTGGTCTAAAACAAAGAATCTGTTTCTGAACTTGAATTCGGCAATAAGGAGTATGGCATGGTGGGGCTTTAATTTTATGATTCAAAGAGGTCATGGCCTGTCTGCTTTATCTGCTTTATCAGATGACACCTACCAGGTGCCAAGTAACTTTCCTAATAGATGCTACCACACAGTCTGGTTCAGTAATGGAACTTTGTGTTCTACAACCTGGGGTGCAGACAAGGTTGCTGAAGATCTGGAGGTCAGAGAGCCTTGGAAT
Source organism: Uropsilus gracilis (assembly GCA_004024945.1). Lineage (NCBI taxonomy): Eukaryota > Metazoa > Chordata > Mammalia > Eulipotyphla > Talpidae > Uropsilus > Uropsilus gracilis. The sequence continues at coordinate 37,181 of PVHY01007177.1, forward strand.
TGCCAAACACACCCACTCGCTCGATCAGGTCCATAGTCACAGGCCATTACAAATAACCTGTAGGTTGACACGTAACGGTCTACCAGAAAATGAGAACCTCAGATACTTCACCCTTACAGAGAGCAGAGCACCACATAGACACTCCCTGGAGGAGAAAGGCTACTCTAGCCAAGTGTTTTGAAATGCCTTTTCCCAGAAAAAAGTAACTTCCCTGCATTGCAGCGGTAGAGGTCTTCAAATACATTTGTGTAACAGCACATGAAAAATACCTTCACAGACCATTTGTTACAATACCTCTACAGATGCGCGCAAGCACATGCACACGCGCACACACACACACACACACACACACACCTGTAGTATTTGGCACAGTGTTCTTGCAATTGATTGTGCACTCACTAGAGATACACATGAAACAGAGAACACCAAAATCACATTTTAAAAGATACAGGAAGTGATACTTCCAAATGACACCCTTTTTGTGCTATATTTCAACAAATTTTTGCTCAGAAGTCTTTATCCTTTTTAATACTCAAGATGAGAAAATCAATTAGCATAGATAGCTAAGACAGATCAGACTAGAGGCTCTAATTAGAAATGTCACTAACCACGGAACCTCATTACTGAACCCTCTTACTGCTGCAAAAAGCAGAGGGTTTTAGCCATGGGAAGGACAGATACTTACTGGAATGCAGGTATGGCAAGAATTTTTTCACAGAAAATTTTCTATCTAGTAGTCTGACCACATGTGCCAATATTCTCCTCAGAAAACTGTAATCAAGTATTAAGACTAAAATGTCAGCACACTACGTGCATTGCCAGTCTACCTCCATCTCCAGTTTTCACACTACTCTGTCTAGAATTACTGCCTTCACTTCCAGTGCTTCAAGTCCATCCCAGAATTCCTTTGGCCAGGATCCCCCCAAAAAGACTTTTTATATGATAACTAGCCATTTCTTCCCTTATGGCATCTTTTCTCCCTGCTTAGGATCAGTTTCTCTTGAAAAGCCCTTCTATTTTGGGAAATAAAAGATGGAAACTCTGGAAAACAGAGCCATCCTATTTGCAAGACAATAGATACATTGACCCTTAGTGAAATAAGGCACCTGTATTGTGACCCCAGGAGGAATACAGGAATGGTACTGATACTGGATCCTACCCCAGCGACAAAGCGCCACTTTTCAAGGTAGTAGCACTCTGTTCTCGACACAGGCTGGGCTATATGGTGGAACACTGGTGTGATGGTCTGACCAACAGGCAGACTGAAAGCTCCAAAGAACTCCAAGAAATATAGATAAAAGTCTTCCTTAAAATAGAATGTCCCATTCCCAGCCAGGTGTCTGGCCAACCTTATCATCATTCTTTCAAGGCCCGTTCTCAGAGTCAAGTGAGGAAGAAAAGAGGAGCACTAGATGAGTAGTGGAGCAAGCTGGGTGCCTGACCCCATGCGGGTCCTCGCTTGCTGTGCAAGCTGGGACGAACCATTCCACCTCCCTCCTTAGCCTCAGTCTCATTTGTAAAAAGGGGGAAAGACCACCCGTCTTGTCTCCTTTGCATGATGACTGCGAGCATCCCACGAGATAATGCCAGTGTCTTGTACAAGCTATGAAATACTGTATAGAAAGGTAAAGAAATCGAATGTACTTTCCACATTTTAATTAGGTCCGTATCATTGCTTACTTGACCAGAAGTACCCCATGCAGGATGTGCTTTGAATATAGAACTCAAAAATAGGTGCTATTAACATATACTGGATTGTTTTTTTTGTTTTTTTTTTTTTGTTTTTTTTTTTTCAAAAAAGGGAGAGGTTTAATTTCCTCAGAAATGGGCTCTGAATTCATTACTTAAAAATCTGATGTTATCCAAAGCCATCAACTGACAGGATAAGTTTTCTCCAAGTATATCCTACACAGTTATAGAATGGCTTGCTGTCGCCTGTAGACAGGGAAGTCTTGAACTCAAGAAACAGCATGCTAAAACTTAAATAAAGAAAAAAAAAAGACCCATCTAATCACACTTTGTTACACAATAAATAAAGTGAAAACGAGGCATCCGATAGCGTGAAATTCAGTCACAATTCCTCAAATGGTTGCCTTTTTCCTGAGATAGCTCCAGGACAGGGTCCCCGTCCTGCCAAGTGCTTTAGTGTAGCTGAGTCTTGGAGGTGGAAAGGACATGAAGGTTGGCAATTAGGCTGTGCTCATTTTCAGCACTGGGATTTGAACAAGAAGGTCTGCTAGGAGCTGCTGAAGAGCTTTGGTGGAGAGGCCACATGGCCCCAGAGAGACTTCCTTATTCTCAGGTGACAGGTCAGAGTGTGGAGAAGAGCTGAACACAGCCGTCCAGGAGACGGGGGTTTCAATTCTTCCTGTAAGTTGGTTCTGCTCTTCTCCGCTCTAGTAAATAATTGAACAGAAGAAAAACAATGAGCTGTGGAGCAATGGATCTACCAGACTGTAGGGTCATTTTCTGCCTACCTGCAAGAAGATGACATATAGAACAGAAACACAGGCAAGAGGTGAACGTGACGGACTTGACTAGCCCAACGCACCCAGATTCCAGCACTCGTGCCAAAGGGTCTTTATTACAAAGGTTACAAGTGATGACCTGGGAGGAGTCATGCCAGCAGGATCACTAGTTTACAGGCTGATTGTCCTTGGGGACCACAGGCGTGATGCTAACCTCCACTCTTCTTCCTGATTTGCTTTGCTCTCCGAGGTTTGAGGATGGTGTAGTTAGCATACACTGTATACTGATCTGACAGGAAGGGCACATAGAATGCCCGCAGCAGCTTTGAAGATCTGAAAAACAAAGGGGTGAGAAAAAACAAAATCCCAAAATACAAATTGATTACTTGAGATAATTGGCCATTGGCAGTAAAAGTGATTAAAGAACATCAACTAAGCGTTAGAGTGAGAGTTATATTTTATAAAAGGGGTATATGAAAATCTGTTGTTCAGTTACTAGGACATGATGAAAGATTTAATCAGGGCCAATACCTTGCTGCCCATACCAAATAGAGAGTCTCCCCACACAGCCATAGTCTGTCTTTCAGAGAAGCGCTGAGTCTTCACTTTGCATTAGATTATGCCATAGGAAAGTACCAGTTCAACCAACAGACCACTGGACCACTGGTACTGGGATAAATTCTTTTTCTTTCTTTTTTGCCCATGGAACCGCAGGCTCACGTTGCCCAGGGTACCACAGACTCCAGCTCCTCAGCTTCCCAGGTAGCTGGGATTACAGGCACACGCCACCACGCCCAGCTATTTTTTTGGAACTAGGTCTCACTATGTGCCCCTGGCAGGACTCAAACCGCGATCCCCGGCCTTGGCCTTCCTAGGCTGCCACCTACAGGCATGCGCCACCATGCCCGGCCATGAGATAAATTCTTATACCCAGATGGTTCTTGCCGCTAAGAAACGGTAGCGATGTCAGTGCTCAAAGGACCCTGACTCCAGCTCTCAGTGTTCCTTAGGAGGGGAAAGAAATTGTTCCAGCAAAGCCCAAGTCAGAGAGAGTCTACACACATGTGACACGACCCTGGACAGGTGACAATATACCCACTTATCACTGAAACACAAGAATGGCTGAAAACCTGAATTTTTTATGACCTTGTGAAGGGTGTGAAAAATACCTCACATGGAGACTTGGGGGGGAGGGGAGTTTGTGGGAGGAGGTGGGCAGAAAAAAATATGAACATTTACCACCATTGGATAGACACTGGGAAAAGAAATTACAATTTTATTTTATTTTATTTTATTTATTTTATTTTTTTTTGAGACTAGGTGTCGCTATTTTTTGCCTGTGGAACCGCAGGCTCTCGTTGCCCGGGGTACCACAAACTCAAGCCATCCCCAGCCTCAGCTTCCCAGGTAGCTGGGATTACAGGCGTGCGCCACCACGCCCAGCTGTTTTTTTGGAACTAGGTCTCACTACGGGCCCAGGCGGGACTCGAACCGCGATCCCTGGCCCTGGCCGCTTCATAGGCTGAAGCTTACAAGCACGAGCCACCGTGCCCGGCGAAATTACACTTTTAAATATATTATTTAATCCATCCAATCATCCTATTGAGGAGATGATACTATTCCTATTTTATAGATGGAAAATTGAGATTTAAATTGATTAAGTTAACTGGGCTCAGGGTCACACGTTAAATGACAGAGGCCTCGTTCCAATCTAGACTTCATTCTCCAGTCTGCATTCGTAACCACTCTGATTTACCCTACACCCCAGGCACAGGCTAACAGGATTCATCACCTCTTAGCAAAAGCAGCAGTGATAGTTTCAAATTCCATATTAAGTATTACTTGCTGATTGTGATTTGAGTTTGAAAATCAAAAATTGGCCCAGTTACTGTCACCCTAAATGAAGTAGCTGAAGGGTGTTCCAGTGCCAGTCCTTTCCTAGACTCTAAACTTGTAAATGTCATGTCAACGTGGCATTTGTACTGGCAGCCTAGCCCTGGGCTTGGCAGGCTCCGCCAATGCCTGCACACAATGATATCGTGCTTGGCATACACACCTCTCAAAGATTCTTCCCAACTGGGATGCTGGCAGTGCTCTGTGATCACCAGAGATGCACTTCACTTCAATAGCTAACAGTTCAAGGGCTTTGACAGAGAAAAGAGGTTGGAAGAGAGAAATGCAAGATAAAGCAGGGCTCCTGCAAGCAAAACGAACAGGAGGAGAAAGTGCCTACCTTGGTCAAAAAGAAGCGAAGCGGGTCTTTCTGTTCAGGCAGCACAGATAAGGGGAAGGCCTGAACAGAAAGATGTATCCCCTGAACAGGGGATAATGGCTAAAACTAATTAAGGCTCGTTTCCATTCCAGCTCTCTCCACCATGAAAGCTTCATTAACACAGTTTCTTTCTGGTAAGCTCAGTCCTTGGTATTACATTAGGTCCACTGGACCCAATTCTCATTTTTCACTTTCTTTCTGAGACAATTCCTGACCATTTGGGAGGACGCTTGTTTTGTAATTTTATTCTTCCTACAGTCTTTCAAAGGACAAAGAGAAATTATACTTATTTTTAAAAATACAATAAAATCCGTTGTATCTTGTAATTATCATTAGGTCCATTGCAATCATTTATACATCTATGGTACTTAATGGTCCTTTTTTTTTTTCCTTTCTGTATTTTGGATTATTTACAACTATGCTTTAGGAAAATAGACTAACAGGAGAAAGAATAATTAAATCACTGAAAAGGATGATGCAAAAGTGACATAAACCAACACTATTGCATTATACTTTTTTCTTATTTCATCACCCAAAGTATTGCATCATTTTTCAAAGAGGTGTAAAAGACTGGCAACATTATCTTTGGGTTCCGCTCTTAGTTTTCATTGAACACAATGGATGGCTTTAAATTTTTCTGTCCGTGAAGGCAATGAGAAGAAAATTGACAGAGGAAGACATTTCACAACTAAATGTCTGAGAGGATGAACGTGAAAAGACAAATAGCAGCACTCTACACTGTAATGATGATGGGAACACTGATGGGAAACAAAACTGAGACCCAACTCTTTAGATGAAAAAAATATTATAAGAACTTTCTGAAATTCAAGACTTGGCTAGTGAACAATGTATTTCTAAGAACAAAAAGAAAATAAGGTATTTCCATCTAGTTAGTTCATTCAACAGGAAGAACTTAATCATATGCAATGTTTCGCAACAAGAACATGGCCCATTCTGTTATGCTAAAAGGGCATATGATCATATTCTTTTATTTTTACAATTCTATATGCCAACTTTTATTTTGCACAGTTCATAAGGGAATGAATACTGAAGACAGGTTAGTATACAAAGGTGTTAGAAGGTCATAGATGATGAAGAAATATTTTTTTTTAATTCAGTGGTTTGGGCATTGTAATTGTTTATAAGCCTAAAACTGAAAATGTTTGATTTACAGAGCAAAGAGATAGCTGTTCTCATACAAATTTATGAGACAACAAAGGTTTCAAAAAATTCTTCAAGTTTTGCATTTTGGTAAAGCAAGTACAAGAAGAGCCAGAAGTAATGATAAACTAGAAACTATTGGACATATTTATATCTGAAATCTGGAATCAGACACATGCATGTCTGAGTGTATCACGTTCCTAAGGCCCCAAACCAGGAGAATACAGAATTAAAATTTGGGGTTGCTGTATTAAAATCTCAAAGCCATTTTGTTTGTTTATTTATTATCCTTTTGACTTTTCTTGTAAGTTATTTATAAAATTACTAGAAATTATAGAGAACAAAATGATCTGTTGGAAAGAGACAATAGCTGGTAACAACTGCTGAGAGACCATGCCAAGGAGCTCTAAAAGATCATTCTAGAAAGTAATTTTGAGTGATACATGGGGCATATTACCATAAAAAATATTGACTGTACTGAATCAGAAGAATGGAAATTATGCATTACTCTTACAAGCATAAGGCAAGCTGAAAAAAAGTAAAAGATAAAAGAGACAAAAATATTTGCTACATATATGAGTGTTAGGGTTCCAAGAATATTTAAAGTAATGAGGTAAATCAATAAAATTTAATTAAAAAGAGAATATATAAAGTGTTCCTGCAATGAGCAAGATAACTCACTAAAAAAAAAAAGGCAAAGGATATAAAGTAAGACAAGAAATGTAAATGGCAGACAAACCTATGAAATAATGTTCACTCTTACAATCATCAGGGAAATAAATATAATTTTCAACAATCAGACTTGCCAAAGTTAAAAAGTTCAACAGTATCAAACACTGGCGAGGAATTAGGAAATAGATGTCAGTGGAAATGGAAATAGGCGCAGCCATGTGGAAAGGCAACTTTAGCAGTATCAAAACAAAACTGGGCTGTCCCTATAACAGACCAAAGGCTTTTAACTTTGTGCTCCCACCACACTGCTTTCTTTTCACAGCTGACTTTGTTTTCCATTTGTCCTAACAGAAAAACTTCAAACATATACAAAAGAAGATGAGTTCCTTGTAACCATTTTTAAAACACAGTAGACAGTTCTCAAAACAAACATTGTAGTTTCTAATATGTGTGGGACTTTTTGTGCTGGTCCTAAAGACAGAAAAGGTCTTTGCTTCAAAGGAAAAAAATAACCTAGTTTGGAAAAACAAAACACAAATGAAGCACAATCCTAACTTAGCTTATACAAAGTGTGAAATAGCTCATACAGAAATTCAAAGGGATACTATACACGCTGGGAACATCACAGATACAGGATTTATCATATATCACTTCATGTTATCCCTCCCACCATGTTTCAAGGTGCACTAAGCAAGAAAAGCAACTGACCTGTCCAACTGATTGAATAGGGGACATCTTAGTTAGTTGTTGTCCACTTAGCAGTAACTAGAGAATGACTTAAAAAAAAAAAAAAAAGCAAACTCTTTCTCAAGCCTACAAAGCCCCAGGCCCTTGTTTCCTTGCCTGCCACATTCCCTCCACATCAGCCTTTCCATCCCTCACGACTGCAATTCTGTCCTACCCTAGAACCTTTGCCTTGCTTTCCTGCCTTTCTCTGAAGCATTCTTCTACCCTGTTTTCCTCATGACTGAGTCTAAATCACTTTTCATCCCTCAGTTTCAGAGTCACCTTGGCAAGATCTTCCAGTTGTTCCAGGAACTAAGTTTCCTTCTATCATTCTCTCTAGTCTGTTTGTTCATTATACTTCCACAACTTAGGATTGCTGAATTACTGACTTTTTTTGGCCTCCCCCCATCCCCAATTTCTAGGACAAAGTCTGTCTTATTCACCAATAGCACTATGCACCACACAGTGTTAGAAAACAAACAAGGGAAGAAGGGTGGGCTGATAAAGACAGTAAAGGAGTGATTTTGACACAAATGAGACCTGAGTTTTAAGCCAAACAATTCAACCACAAGTGGCTGAGCATCATGGCAAACAATGGTTAAGGGCCAAAGCACAATGAAGGACAAGATCGGGCTTCCAGTCTCAGTGAGGAATTATATGCTCGCCTGAAGGTCATAGATGATGAAGAAATATCTTGCTGAGGACGAGCATGGACTGACTTGGTGTGTCAAGAAACCCAAGCAGCACCCTTGTTCTACCAGGCATCCTCAGTGTACAACCACCAGAAATTCAGCATCACATGCTAGGTAGTATGTTTAAGAAGAAAAGAGGCATTTTTAGGTAAGCCTGAAAAAAAAACTATTAAAAAGGTGCAGATTAAATATAAGGAGAATGAAAAAGAATCTATTTTATCATCAGAGCTTGGCACTGGAAAAATCCTTAATAGAAGAGGAACCTCCTTTGTTGCTGCAGATTTTCCTTTAATAGCATTGTCTATTTTTAACGTTTAAAGGCATTAATTTCTTCTAGAAGATGAAGTGAGGAAATAGGCAATATACACAACCTCTGAATGGGATGGAAAGACTAATTTTTTTTTTAGACCAAAGGAACAAGTTGGTCTGAATTCTTCACTTCTAACAATACAGCTGTTGTTCTAGATTAGTTTCTTCACCATTGATTGCTTTAATATGTTAAATGTTGACTGGAGTCTTTTAAATATACTATACTGTATTGTTGCTGGAAAAAAGAGAAACCAGAAAAGTTATTTGCCTTTATAAAAGTTGGACATTAGAACAGTGTGTGTGTGTGTGTGTGTGTGTGTGTGTGTGTATGCACAGTCATAAACATGGAAATGAAGACCAGAAGAAATGAGAACAAAACCACTGCCTATCGCAACCCATACAACAATATCTGTTAATGAAATGAAATACCAAAGTATATCTTAGGGGAGCACAACAGCACAACTTGGGGAGACATTAAGACCTGTGCCTCCATTCAGGAAACTGAAATACTTCCCTCCCAGCAAAAAAGCCACTCAAGGGATTCAAGGACGAAACAGACCTGGACAAAGCAATTGCCTGAGCAGCATAATTAGCTGACAGCTTAGAATGTTTTCTAATTCAATTACCGGCCCTATTTATCAGGGCTAGGGAGCATTTTACTGTGGAGATTTAAATCTGCTCTTGCTGACGTCAATGGAAGATTGGCGGCCAGTTCCTGACGTCCCCAGTTCAGCAGGCACAAATGGAAATGCTGGGTCCAGTTTTCATTTTAAAAGGAAAACCTCCTAGGACTCAGGTTCCTTCTTTTATTTTCATCCATCCACCCATTCATCCATCCATCCATCTATCCATCCGGCCATCCATCCATGCATCCACCCTTCCAAACATGAATATCCCCTGTGAACATATTGTCTAGTCCACTGCCAGGTCACTTTCTTTTTTAAGCTAGCACTCTCCTCCCCCCACTTAGCTCACATTTCAGTGGCAGGCTTTGGACAACCCACAGCCCCACAGAACTGGCTCTCACAGCCATCTTCAGTACTGAAGAGAATCAAGAGAACTGCCTCCAAACCAACCTTAGCACTCGTCACGTCACAGCCCCCATCAAATAATTTACATACTGTTCAAAAAGCTGGTCAGAGGCCAAAAAAGTTAATTTTTAATTTTTTTTTTTTTTTTTTTTTTTTTACTAGATCTCACTATTTTTGCCCGTGAAACTGCAGACTCACATTACCCGGGGAACCACAGACTCAAGCAATCCCCAGCCTCTGGTTCCCAGGTAGCTGGGATTACAGGCACATGCCCCCATGCCCAGTTATTTTTTTGGAACTAGGCTCCCTATGTTGCCCCGGGCGGGACTCGAACCACAATCCCCAGTCCCTGCTGCAGCTTCCTAGGTTGCCGCTTACAGGCATATGCCACCATGCCCGGTAAACTGTCCTTTAATATTCTTTCAAAGGAAAAGAGAGTGAGGGATCTTCCCCTAAGGACCAAAAGTAATGCAGAAGGGACAGTTGTAACTCTTTTCCATCAAAGAGTTATACTGACTATATGATAGACTAGAATGTCAGACCCTTAGGAATAAAACTGTATCTGTCAAAGCTACGGAACCTCCAGCTTCCAAAACAACACCACCCTCCTTGGAGAACTGTATCTTCCACCAGGAAAAGGGAATATAAAATCATTGGAAGCTCTTGTCTCACCTACCAATTCAGTCCTAAAGCTGCCATCAAGTGGGGCGGGGCAAACAAGGAATGAACAGTGTGTGGGCGCAAGGGGAAGCTGCAGGGGCTCATGAGCTGCTACAGCGGGAGTGAGAGGTGGTGGGTAGTCACATCAGCAAAGAAAAGACGACAGCAGAAGGTCAGGTAGCCCCTCCAGGGTCAGTTCACACGGGCTTGACTGGATGATTGTGACCCATGCGACCAGAATGACAGCTCGCTTTCAGTGGGAATGGCCAACAGACTGCTGACATCCAGTGAATGCCTTCACAGTTGGGACATCTGGCGGCCACCTCCAAGGACACGCACAGGGTGTGCCTTGGCAGTGGGCTGAGGCACACAAAGGAACACGGCAGTGCACCCAAGACTGGTGGGAACCACACAGCCAATCATTTCGCTGGTTCAGGGCCCCAGTCAGTCGTCCGATATAACATCATCACCTCCTGACCAGTCACCTTTGGCCAACATTCAGAATGAGGGAATTAAGAATTGCTCTTAGGCAACTAGCCATTTTATAACCTGCCGACCCAGCCAAGGTTGCTAGGGAGATGCTTTTCCAGTCCTTCTTTTGATCTGGTAGTTACCTGGACACAGAGGTATGTCTGCTACATCCCTCATGCCAGTGGAGAAGACACCTAGCAATGTTCAAGACAGCATCTGTCCCTGCTCCTCGAACCCTCACTTGGGTTACTTCTATGCAACAGATCCCAAGCAGCAGAGGAGGTCACGTCCTGTATGTGATTCTAGCCAAGCTTTATAAAGATAAAATAAACAAGGCGTATAGTTTAAAATAACTTGACAATCTTTCTTTTACCAAATAAGGACATCAGAAGCTCCTGAAATCCTTGTTTCACCCCTTCCCCCTTTTTACGCTAGAATAAATTCAGTTTTAAGAATGTGAACTAATTGATCAAGATTTTCTAAGACCCTGCGATGGGCTGGGAGTTGCAAAGGATCAGCGAGAGATGTGGCTCTGCCACTCCAGGCACTTCTGTGTGGTCCACGCTGGGTGACAGCGGGTGGCTGTCCCAGGACGTGGGACATGGACATGCACATGGGGCACAGAGGGTCTGTGCAGCCTCTTTTGAGAAAACGAACCTTTCCGAACAGACTCTCAGAATTTCAAAAGAATATTAAAAAAGAGTTCTTCTTTAAGCAACAGTGTATCTCAACGAGTAAGTAGTTGAAGACTATCATGGACACGCACAGGTGTGGTTGGAAGTTAGCGCTGCCAAATGAAGGGTCTCAGGCTAAGTACCTGGGGGAGAAGGGGTAAAGGAAAGGCCAGAAAAACAGAAAGCACAAGAGAATAACAAGCAGATAGTGCATTATAGATGTACAGAGACTCCGGTCTCTTCTCCCTTACAGTTCCCCAGTATTCTTGGCATAGATGAAGGAGCTGGAGGCACCACTGTGATTGACATGCAGGGAAAGACAAGAGCACTTCAATTACTGGTGAGGAGGGAGAACTAATTCTACCCAACGGATTTGAACACCATCTGAAGCATGTCAAACTGTTGGCCTGCAACCAAATCCCGCCATGGGGTGCAGTCTCCCTTTCCACCTGGGTAGTAAGAAGCTACAGATGGAAACAGCCTGCTGGACTATTTTGTGTACCATATGTCTCTTCTGCAAGAAACCTTTAAAAAGAGAAATTTCAAAAATTATCGAATTTGGATGAAGAATGGCATCAAAAGAGCTGTGATGGTTTTAAGACACGTTCCTAAATTCTTTGACACTTTGATCATCACCAAGGAAAGTTTAACACCTCTCGTCCTGAACAGGGGCTAGTCAAGCAGTTTGCCTTCAATGACCAGAACGAGGCGACACCTCTGTATAAAACATATGTGGATTCCAGGGTTAGGTTGCAAGGAACGACGTAGTTCTTGGAAGCCAACCACCATATTGTAAGGAAGCGCTGGCCGCGTGGAAAAGCCATATGTAAGTGTTCTGGCTAACAGCCCCAGCTGAGATCTAGTCAACAGCCAGTGTCAACTGCTAGACATGTGAGAATGTCTTTGAGATGCCTCCAGCCCCAACTGCCATCTGGTGGTCAATGCCTGAAAACTCTAACTGCCTCACTGTCATGACCCACAACCGTCAGGGAATAATAAGCAATTGTTTCATATCACTAAGCTTGGGTTGGTTTGTTATTCAGCAATAACTGGAATAAAAGCTTCCAACTAATTTGTCTTTACAGTGATTACTCTGATTGTCTTCTTATTATCTTCCAGAAATAAACAGTCCTGCTTGTATTGGGGTTGGGGGTCAGGGGCTGGGGACACCATGGCAAACACCAACTGGGACTCCCCACAGGGGACCAAAATGTGACAGAGGCTATGGACTCTGCTGGGTTCATTTCTTCTTGGAGGCTGGAAAGTCATAATCTCAGTTTTAAAAAATAAAATGAAAAAAAATTCACAGCTCAGTGGCCACTGGGAATGTTGTGGTGGATACCTGTGAAAAAACGCACACAGTATCTGTCAACAGTCCCACCTTGTTGCTGCTGAGGCCCTGTGACTAAAACAGGTTCCTCTCCTGTCATACCAGGTGAGGGTGTTGCTTCAAATGCCTTAGTTGCACCTATACTTCACGAGGATTATATGGTTGCTGTGTTTAGATATCCTGCCCTACTGAAATTGCTTTAAATTATCTCAAGTCCCCTAAGAAGCCAGCCTAACACCCAGTTAGATGGGGCTAAAAACAGGAAAGAATAAAATCTCACAAGCCAACTCCGAAGGTGAAAGCTAAGTACGAGAAACAAAAGAGAACTGTAATGAGAGAGGAAAGAGTGGGCAGAAAGAGACTGTGTGAAGCAGTGGCAAGGCCTCCTGACTTGTTTCCAAAGCGATCACAGGATCTGCTGCTCACAGAGCCAACTCCAACATCCTGGAGAGGCATTTCCCACCAGACGCCACAGCCAAACCTCCTCACCCCATGGAGAAAGAACCCCCCACTGGGCTGGAGATGTATTGCAACACTCTGGCTCCACTCCTCTCTCAGGCACCTCAGTGTAGGCATTACATCCACCTACTTGTCCAGCTATTTTATATAAGGAACAATTAGATCATGCTTCAAAGGAAGAAATAATCCTCTTTGAGTTTAGAAAATGTGTAATAGGAGATGACCACACAGCGGCAAATGGACCTGGGAGTTTGGAAAACTTTTACAAAATCAGTCAGAGAGAGACATGGCACACTGGGGAGAGAAAAGCGTGGCTATGGTAGGGGCTGAGCAAGGGGTGACTAAAACGTGATTATTAAGGTCCTCTCTTAAACAAATGGGGCCTAAGGTCTCTAGTCTTCTGATAAAGCAGTCTACAAGGGAAAGAATGGCTGGACAGCTGGGCTGCCACTCTCCAAATGAATTGACAACACTGAGCTCTATTTTTTTTTTTTTTTTGAAACTAGGTCTCCCTTTGTTGCCCGGGGAACCGCAGGCTCACACTGCCCAGAGTACTACGGACTCAAGCGATCCCCAGCCTCAGCCTCCCAGGTAGCTGGGATTACAGGCATGCACCACCATGTCCAGCTATTTTTTTTTGAGACTAGGTCTCGCTATTTTTGCCTGTGGAACCGCAGGCTCTCATTGCCCGGGGTACCACAGACTCAAGCAATCCCCAGCCTCAGCTTCCCAGGTAGCTGGGATTACAGGCGCACGCCACCACACCCAGCTATTTTTTTGGAACTAGGTCTTGCTACGGGTCCCCGGCGGGACTCAAACCATGATCCCTAGGCCCGGCTGCTCCATAGGCTGAAGCTTACAGGCACGAACCACTGTGCCCGGCCATACCCAGCTTTTTTTTGAGACTAGGTCTTGCTATGTTGCTCCGGGCAGGTCTCGAACCCAAGGACTCAAGCGATTCCTAGCTTTGGCCTTGTGCTTTGTAGGCTGCGATTAAAAGTACGCGCCACTGTGCCCAGCCACACGGAGCTCTGTTTAGGGAGTCCTTCTCCATCAGTCTGACAGTAAAATGCCCTGTTTATCTCCCAACAACTTCTACAGAAAACAAGCCTCCTCACATATTTGTAGATAATTCAGACTGGCTACATTTGTACCAATAAAACAATGTACTGATAATCTATAGGTTGCTTCTCTCACAGGAGCTGAGTCTCCACTGACACATATCTACTCGGGGTAAGAGTCCGTCTTGCTGACAGTGTCTTCAAACGGATTGCTTCCCTTCCAGACAGCTGATACCCATCTAAGCTACACCAAAGAATGTCAGCAAATTAAATCAAGAAGTAAACAATGGGCAAATCCACATAAACACAGACTGGGCAAAGGAACGAGATCTGTGTGCTCTGTGCTCCTGTCCTGATTTCTGGACAAGACCCTGTGTTCTGTTCATATTAAAGCAGATGTCCATGTATCTCCATCTGCCCGGGGACAAGGTCCCTTTCACTTTCATAGCACTCTGATCTGGATGACAAACGTAAGTCACGTTAGCTAGCTGTACATTTAAGCCAGCCAAAGAGGTTAAGCTTTTCTTTACTGACCCAAGGCCTATCAGATTTCTTTTTATCTTTCCATCTGCACTTATGATCTTTTATCCTGAAAGAGAGAAGTGGTTCTTTCCCTTTCACCCCTGTACAGTTCTCTTTTCTTTAAGCCTAGCTCAAGCACCACCGCCTTCAGAAAGTCTTCTTGGTACACACTAGCTTCCATAGTTCTCTCCTTTCTTTGAAGTTCAAGCACACAACTTGGTACCTAGGCTTAATACCAGTTTCAAGTTGCTTTGTCTAACTCTGAAAGTTACAGTTTTGAAGGACGCATTACTTCTTTTTATACCTTTTACTAACTTAGTATTTTCTGATTTCCAAGCCTGTTCAACCAGCTGGCCTCAGGACCTAGCAGAGGAAAGCCAGGTGTCTCCCATTCTTCCCTCACAGCACTCTGTGCTTTCCTTAAAGCACTGAACATGAGCCGGGCATGGTGGCATGCATCTTTAATCCAAGCACCGGGAGGTAAGAGGCTAGGGATAGCTTGAGTTCATGGGTCTGAGACTACCCCAAGCAACACAGGTAAGAGCAGAAACAGGAAAGTGTTTTTAAATCCTAAAACATTAGGATTTAACACAGCAAGACCTGGTCTCAAAAAAAGCAGCCGTGCGTGGTGGCTGGTGCCTATAATCCCAGCTACCTGGGAGGCTGAGGCTGGGGATTGCTTGAATCTGCGGGATTAGGACTACCCCGGATAACATAATGAGACCTAGTCTCAAAAAAAAAAAGCACTAAACATGGGCTGTGGTCACATATTGATATGTATGGTTGACCTTGCCCTGTATAGGCTAAGGCCCAAGAAGGGAAGTTTGTATAAGTCGTTCATCATGGTACACCATGATCCACCAAAACACTTTGCCATACTCAGTGAATATCTGCTGAGTGCGTGGATGTCAGCTGAGCAGACAGACAGAAGGATAATGGAAGAAGGGGGAAAAACCTCAGGGTGAACTATAAAGAAAATAGATTAAAATTTTGGGGAACTAGGTCTTTAAGAAACCATGCTTACAAATCATAAAAGCTCATTTAGCCTATGGAGTTGCAGCTGGGACTGGGGATTGCTGTTCGAGACCCGTCTGGGGCAACATAGTGAGACCTAAATCCCCCGCCCCCCGCAAAAAAAAAAAAAAAAAGCTGGGTGTGGTGGTGTGGTGGTACACTCCTGTAATCCCAGCTACCTGGGAAGCTGAGGCTGGGGACTGCTTGAGTCCGTGGTACCACAGGCAACGTGAGCCTGCAGTTCCCCGGGCAAAAATAGTGAGACCTAGTCTCAAAAAAAAAAAAAAAAGCTCACTTGCTGACAAAGCACAAGATTTTTTCTGCAGTAAGACTCAGCAACTAAGCCTACCCCTAGCCTGGCATCCAAGCCAAGGGCCAGTACACACGGACAGTGTCGCTGTTTCTCTTGGTTAGATGATCTGCTGAGGTACCAAAGCCACTGTCCCAAGAAGAGAGAGGAAGGGCTGGAGGGAACTCTAGGATCATGCTCCCAGGAGCACTTCCCCATGCCCTTCCATGAGCCGCTCTCAGACCCATAGCCTCCGACAGCCCCATCGAACTGAATCAGCCCAAAGTCAGCAGCGTGAGATGTCACAGGGCTGACAGTTGTAAATTGCTGTGGGCTGGCAGATCCTGCTGCTTTTGCAGCTAGATCAATATATACTTGGAAATGCTGAGGAAGAGAAATGTACAGAAAATCAGCATAATTTTGGAACCTTAGCAGTCTAGTAATTATCTGAAAGGCCTGACGTTTGTTTAATGCTTTAGGATTTAAAAACACTTTCCTGTTTCTGCTCTTACTGAATCCTTCTGATATGTCCATCATGTAAATGAAATATTATTACCTCTGCTTTACTGATGGGGAAATGTGGGAACCAGAGAGAACAAGCAGCAAGCATCCAGGATTAAATACAGGCCTTCCCACCCCATGCTCGGGGAACTGTACTTGGCACCCTCAGGTGAAGTGTACCTTTTTAGTCCTTAAATCTATTGGTTTCTTTCTTTCTCAGCACAAAAATACTACCCTGAGTACTAATTACGGGACATGAAGAAATCTCTGAAGGCATGCCCCAATAACTGCCCCCTTTCTCTACCAAGGTGCGCTCCACGGGGGGAGAGGGACATGAAGAAACAGCAGGCACCTGAAGAAACAGGAGCCCCGAGGCAGTAAACTTGGGGTCTGGTCTCTCTAGCAAGTTCTACTTAACTTGCAAAAGCTTCCTGGCAGGGGACATCTCAGCTAAAGAAAGCAATCCATAGTAAAGTCTCAGGTACCCTTGGAAAGGAAACACAAGCCATTGGAGAAAAGCGTGGGCTTTAGCATCTAAAATTTGGCTTGAGCCGGGCACGGTGACTCGTGCCTGTAAACTTCAGTCTATGAAGCAGCCGGGGCTAGGGATTGCGGTTTGAGTCCCGCCTGGGGCTCGTAGCAAGACCTAGTTCCAAAAAAATAGCTGGGCGTGGTGACGTGCACCTGTAATCCCAGCTACCTGGGAAGCTGAGGCTGGGGGTTGCTTGAGTCTGTGGTACCCCAGGCAACGAGAGCCTGCAGTTCCACGGGCAAAAATAGCAAGACCTAGTCTCAAAAAAAAAATTTTTGGCTTGACCTTTCTCTGTGTGACTCAGTGTGTCTCCTGAGTTTACTCCCTATCTGCAGTGGAAGTCTCTCCCTCATTGTCCCACACAAGGTTGAGCAGAATAGCCTCCTGCTGTATTCCCGTGCTTCCATTCAGTCCACCTCCCACATTGTCAAGAATGCCATCTCCAGATATGGTATTGTCTAGCAATCTTCCTTGGTGTCTCACACCCTATCCTTTGTGGAATTAACCCCTCCCTCCTACTCTCCAAGAGTACTTCCTCTGGACTCTAAGGTTAGCTTACCCCCAGGTCACCTTGCCAAGGGCAGCCATCTTTTCTACGTAGTCTAAAGTGTTAGGTACAGACAGTGCAGCTGTGTTTTCTGTCTGCTCTTAAACTCCATCTCGTCAGGGCAGCAGAACACTGAAAAGCCATCAGCATCTTGTATCTCTAGGAAAGGCATGGGCATTGCACAGTCTCCCAACCTGTCACCTGCTCTGAGCTGGTTGAGCAAGTGCTGAACAGAGGGGCCTGCAGCATTCCTGACCAGGCGCTGAGCCTGAAAATAGGAAATATGAACGTCCAGCACCTCAAAAGGCATAGCCAGTTTTCTTAACAGTAGCTAGGACAGCTGAAATTGGCTGCAAAAGCTCATCAGTGCCGAACACTTATTTGCACATTCATCAGAGAATCACTTTTTTTTAATTCACATCCTTTGATTTGGATGGTATCAGAATATATTTTGCATTCTGCTACCTACAAAAAGCGAGTCTTCTTTTAGACTTTTCAGGAAACTGGACAAGAGACAGATGTGTTTAGAGTCAAAGAAAAAGAAAAAATTGGCTCCTAGAGCCAGTTCAGGACCAGAAGCTACTCAATCCTCAATTCCAACTTTTGCCCTTGCTGGTCCTATTACACCTTTCAGGATAAAGCAACATACCTGGAAGCATCAAGGAAGGGCCTGTAAGCCAAATTGATCCATTCCTCTTTGTTGGATGAAAATCTTGGCTCTCGGGGTGTTTCTCCCAGGGTGTCCAAATCCACTAAGTAGTGGCATTTGCTGAGGTCAACCTGCAGTGGAGAAAGGTCAGTTGTTCATCAGTAATCACACAGGTCCTTTCAAGGTAACAAACATTGATTGAAGCCCTAAGAATCCCCAAAGCGTTTTAAGAAAACCAATGTCCGTATCCTCAGGCAATGCTACCTGTGCTCTTTCCAGTCACAGAAGATGCTGAGGACTGCAATGTTATTTAGGTTTCTGACTTGAAAGCAGGCACTCAGGGGCCGGGCATGGTGGCTCGTGCCTGTAAGCTTCAGGCTATGAAGTGGCTGGGGCTAGGGATTGGGGTTCGAGTTCCACCTGGGGCCCGTAGCCAGACATAGTCCCAAAAAAATAGCTGGGTGTGGTAGTGCGCGCCTGTAATCCCAGCTACCCGGGAAGCTGAGGCTGGGGATTGCTTGAGTCTGTGGTACCACGGGCAACATGAGCCTGCGGTTCCATGGGCAAAAATAGCAAGACCTAGTCTCAAAAAAAAAAAAAAAAAAAAGCAGGCACTAACAAGAATCGTACCCAGCCATGGCAATCAGGGAATAGGAATTGCACCTGACTGTTGCTGGCAATCAGAGAACAAGTATCCTTCCCAGTCCAGGCACTCAGGGAACAAGGACACCAGGGCTGGCAAGAAGCAGGTGTTTTAGTACCGGTACTGACTCAGCGGATTCAAGTCCAAAGGCTGAGTGCCCCTACCAGGGAGTGAAGGGTTTACATACATTTTACACGTACTGGTGTTCTAGGTGGGCTGTCATGGGTGGTAGTACAAGGCCTGATGTGCTAAGGACAGAATGAGGAAGATTCGAGGGGAAACTGGGCTGCAGGCCAGTAAACTGAGTCAGCAACTCATGGGTTGCTTCTCTAAACAGTTATTTATCCAGACCCCTAGGCTGCATTTCTTAGGTTATTGGGCTTCAGCATACTTTATCACACTCTCACCTGGTCATCGTACTTCAGTATGGTGGGACAGACATGCATTTGCCTGGCAATAGCTATGTTAGCTTTGGGAGTTCTGACACTAGTGCGGGTATTATGTCCCTGCAGTCCCACAGATACTACTGAAGCTACCGTGAGATTACAACCTGCTGCTCATAAACCCACCCTTTCCTGCTCACTGTTGCTCCTTTCCACTCTATCATCTCTTACTCCAGAGAGAATGAGAGGGCATGACTGAAAACAAATGCCAACGAGGAATTCCTGACTCGGCTGACAGAGTCATGTGAGGTCTCAACACACCCTGAAAATGGTCTAGGAACGTCACTGAGATCATCTTCAAAAATACAACAGAACTGACAGAGGCATGGGAGCTGTGCCCATAGCAAAGACCAGGGAACAGACATCAGAACTGCAGGACAAAGGCCGGGCACAATGGCACGTGCTTGTAAGCGACAGCTTATGGCGTCAAGTAGTCAAGGCAGCTTACATGGAGTCAAGGCAGGGTCTGGGTATTGCGGCTGTGAAACTGGGTACCCCGACCCCATCCTTGGGTTGTGGCAGACGGCCCCACCCCTTGCTCCTCCCCCTTGGGGGCGTGGTAGTGGCGTGGCAGTTTAAAAAGGAGAGGAAGGCGTTAGGGGGATTTTTGGCAGCAGGATCCGAGAGCGGAGCTGCAGACTAAGCGAATCTGAGAGCGGAGAGTTTTTGGCACCTGTGGAAGAACTCGGGACCAGAGCCTTCGGGGCCCTTCAGCATCAGGCCCTGAAAGGAGAAGCCGCGGAGTGAAGTTGGAGGAGCGGCGTCCGGGAGGACATGCTAAACAACGAGCAACCCGGAGCGACCCTCAAGTGCCAACCTCTGAGGTTTGGGGGCAGAGGGCATCGTGGACTGTGTTTAGGACTCTGTTGGGCCAACGGGTGACTGGAATAAGATAACTGGCCATTTGTGGCCTCAAAAGAATCTTGTCATTCATTGGTTTACTTTCCTTGTTAATAGTTTTGCTCGTTAACTTTCCTTGATAATAAAATCCCTTGCTAATCGGTATTTGGAATGGCAACTGCTAGGCGCAGGTGCGACTGCTAGGCGCAGGTGAAACGGACCTTGGGGTTTGCAATTTGGAGGCTTTTGCCTCTCCCTTCGACCCGATATCAGTTGGAGTCTCGCTTGGGGCAACACAGTGAGACCTAGTTCCAAAAAAATAGCTGGGCGTGGTGGCGCACGCCTGTAATCCCAGCTACCTGGGAAGCTGAGGCTGGGGATGACTTGAGTCCGTGGTACCCCAGGCAACATGAGCCTGCAGTTCATGGGTAAAAATAGCGAGACCTGGTCTCAAAAAAAATAAAGAACTGCAGGACAAGAGATTAGGAAAATACAGTAACAATCAGAAAAATTATAGCCATCCAGCTGCTCAGGGGACCCACAGGAGAATGTGAATACATTTCATCTCAAGGCCTGTTGGCCCCATGCTTCTCACAGCTTGATTTATTCAGCAGGACGCAGCAGAATCTATAGGCTACGTCCATGGTGAAACAGTTCATGTCAAACTATAGTCGCATTCTACCTCTCATCTCTAATTCAGCAGACTAACTAAACAGTCACAGGGAAATTTTTTGAGCCTTTTCACACTTTATGCTTGAACTTTTTAAAAGATAAGGTAATATACAAGTTTCCAAGAGACTAAATAAAAACTTAAAGATGGAGAAAATCAAAAAGATAAATCTGAAGAAAAGGAACTATTACTTTTCACTGTTTTATACAGGCAAACTATGTTACACAGATGTTATTTTAGTATCTCAACAAAGTCTATAAAAGATTATTACCCCTATTTTACTTTATTTATTTATTTATTTATTTATTTATTTATTTATTTATTTATTTATTTATTTATTTTTGAGACTAGGTCTCACTATTTTTGCCCATGGAAATGCAGGCTCACGTCGCCCAGGGTACCACAGACTCAAGCAACCCCCATTCTCAGCTTCCCAGGTAGCTGGGATTACAGGTGCGTGCCATTATGCCCAGCTATTTTTCTGGGACTAGGTCTTGCTATGTGCCCCCAGCGGGACTCGAACTGCAATCCCTGGCCCCAGTCACGGCTTCCTAGGCTGCCGCTTACAGGCATGCGCCACCATGCCCAGTCTAGTTACCCCTATTTTATAAATGAGAATGGCAAGATTCAGACACATTAAACAACTTCATTTTTTTCAACATAAGCCACTACAATATACTAAGCATCAAGTTGTAGCCTCATATATAGAATCAAATTAATAAGACAGCTCCTGCCTTAAAAGAATGCACAGTCCTGACCAACATCACATAAGCAATAGCAGAACCACATTTGAACCCAGGTCAGTGACTTTAAAAGCCTTACTTCAACCCTGCCAAAAACTAACTGACTCAAAGAATGAAGCGCTCTCAGGGGCTCATCTAAATGTTTCTCAAGAAGTAACAATGAAAAAGTGTCTCCAAGTGGCAGGCTTTAGTAAGAACAATGAATATTTGAAATACGAATACATCTCTCATAGTTATGAATACCATCCCAAAGCATATGAATAGTAACTCTCATAGTTAATGAAGGGTTAAAAACTTTTTCTCTGAGTTCAGGGATAAGTCAAAGCTGCTCGTACTCATTTTTCTATTAAACACTGTACTAGAGATTACTCTAGTGAGCAGGGTTAAGACAGGAAAAAGAAACAATGGCAGAAGAAATGAAAGGAAGAAACAAAATCCATTCATTGCAATATGAGTGACAGAGTATATAAACTCCAAATTAATCTACAATTTTTTTTAGAATTAAGATGATTTACCAAATTTTAGAAGTACAGGCTGCAAGCTAAATGTCACATATTCTTACATTAAACAACTGTTACATCATTTTTTCACATTATGTATTTTCACATTATGAAAATATAATATACAAGGATTCAAAACCAAGTAGCTGAGAATAAAATAAAATATGGGAAAGTTCTCTAAAAAAATTATAGCATTTTACTGGTAAATGTCTATGAACGAATGAATTTATAGTGTGGTATATCTACTAGTTATAATGTAGCATATATATCCATGGAATGGACTATTATTCAGTCTTAAAATGGACAAATGCTATAACATGTGAGAATCCTAAAAAGTGAATGAAGCTAGAAACAGAAGACCATCTATTGTAGATTTCATTTTCATGGGATGTCCAGAGCAGGCAAATTCATTGAGCCAGAAAGCAGTGCATGATTGCCAGGGACTTGGGAAGTGACATTTTAATGGACATGGGGAGTGGGGAGAAATGAAAACTTCCTGAAATCAAACAGTGATGATGGTTGTACCACATGATGAATGTACCAAAAGCCATTGAACAACACACTGTGAAGTCACTGGTTACCCTATGATCCAGAAATTCCACTTCTAGATAAATACCCAAAAGAATGGAAAGCAAAGATGCAAAACAGATAATGGATCTCAGTGTTCCTAGCAGTATTAATTATAATAGCCAAAAGGTAAAAACAACCTCAGTGAGTCAAAAGATAAATATTTGTTTAAATGGTACTGAGCTTCAGTTTAGGATGATGAACAGTTCTGCAGAGAGACAGTGTATATTCAATAAATTGATTGAAGATTAAATGCAACATCAATAAAAAAATATACCAGACTTTTTGGTGAAAGTTTGCAAGCTGATACTTAAACATATGTGGACTCGCAGTAAAAAAGATAGCCAAGGAACTCAGAAGAGAACAAGGTGGGAGGTTTATTATAAAGTTAGACTAAGTGACAAGTGAGGTATTGCTACAGGAAAAGATCAGCAGACAAATGAAACAGAATAGACGCCTCAAGGCATGCTAGCAGTGATACCTCAAGGCAATAGGCAATGGGACAATTTGACTAAGGGCACTGGGACAAATGGGTATTCATTGTGGGGGGGCATGAAACTGGGAGCTCAACCTCACTCCCATGAAAATCAACTTCAGGTAGATTATAGAGCTCAATGTGAAAAGCAAAATGATAAAGTTCCTAGAAAAAAATATGGGAGAATGTCTTCATTCTCAAAAGGTTTTTAGGAAAGACACAACTAGATAAGACATGATGGATAAACTTAACTACATTAAAATCAGGAGTATCTGTTCATCAAAAGATACCATTAAGAGAATACAGAGGTGAATCACAGAATGGGAGAAGATATATGTAACAATCAAGGATTAATATTTAAACTATATAAAGAGCCCAGGTTAGTCAAGAAGACAAAAACATATCATCATAGACAAATGGACAAGCAGACAAATGGACAAATGTCTAAAGTAGGTACTTCATGTGAAGAAATCTGGTCAAAAACAAATGAAAAAGTGTACAACTACATTTGAAACCAAGGAAATGCACATTGAAACCACAATGAAAAACTGCAGTATCATTTGTTACCAGAATGTGAAGGAACTTTTACACATTGCTGGCAAGAGAAGTTGGTACAAGGATCTATTTGAGAGTATGTACTGAAAGTGAATATATCTACTTGCAATGATCCAACAATTCTCCTCCTAGCTATTAGAAAGAACCTTATGAAATCATTAATACCTGACCGTTCCATTCATAAAATTGGTATTTTTTAACATGGTTCCAGATAATGTATATCTAACAGAAAGGGTGCACCAAAAGATAGATGTTCAAGAATTTTCTAAGTGGCATTATTGACAGTTCATCCAGACTTGAAACAAGCAAACTTGAAACAAGCAAAAAAAATACACTGTGGTATAGCCATAGGGTGAAATACTGTATAATAGTTAAGACCAAACAACCAGAGCCATACACCACAATACATGGGGTTATTACAACCAAAATTGGTTGAAAGCATCAAGATACACAACAAATACAAGAAGATTCAAAAATAGGCAAAAACCAACTTATAATGTTTGAAAATATATATAAAGTGGGATAACTATAAAGAGAAAAGCAAGGACATTATTAGCATGAAGTCAGTGCATTTGGTGGTGGGTGTGGTAACATACACCTGAGGGGTGTGATCCCATACCTCTAAGTCACATATAATGCTGTGAACCAATGTTAATCTCAATTGAAAAACAAGATAGGCAACTTAACTCCCTCTAGAGGAAA
The DNA here is from genome assembly GCA_004024945.1 of Uropsilus gracilis. Lineage (NCBI taxonomy): Eukaryota > Metazoa > Chordata > Mammalia > Eulipotyphla > Talpidae > Uropsilus > Uropsilus gracilis. The sequence goes on from PVHY01007177.1 coordinate 61,359, forward strand.
ATGGATCATGAGCAAAAGAAATTACTGGGGAGGGGGGTAAAGGGGTTCTGGAAGCCAGCAATATTTCAATAGTTGACCTGAATGATGGTTACACAGGTAATATTATTGTTCATTTTCTATATACTTAGATTTTGTTCACCTTTGTTAAGCTTATATGGATTGTACATAACTAAAGACTTTTGGAAGTGCATATAAGAACAACTTGGCCATTTCTGGCTTACAGTAAACTTATTCTTCCCCAGTCTCTAACTCACAGCAATGTTCTCATTCTCCCAGCACTATTTATATGTAGGAAAGACTTGAGACTCACATCTGTCTCTGCATATGGGCTATTCCTGCAGGGGAGAGAAAGCACACGGAGAATTGACGTCAGACCCAATTCCATTCCACATAACTCTCTAAAAATGATCCTTTGCATAAACACTTCAGGAAGCAGCCTTTTTGGTCTGAACACCCACTCTGTAGGTCCCAAGGATTTTAAAAAACATGAAACAAGTTTTTAAAAGCTTTGCAAGTGCCATGACTCTGTAATCAAATAAAAGCTGCAAGGGGCAGAGAACTCTCACAGCCTCACACCTAGACCTCCTTGGGTGAAGGACACTTTCTGTGTGACATTGCAATACTTGACCTTGACCTGAACTTTTCTGGCCAAGCACCCCAGATCAGATCATCTAGTTATGGTGCTGGGTTGTGACTAATTAACACCCAATAACGCCAGTTAGCTTTAGAATCTCTTCATCACAGCATTCATATCAAATGGCATTTAAAGTGAAAGTTAAGGCAAGATATGAAGGCAAAATCACATTGAGATACTAACCCATTTTTTAAAGTTTTAATCTCCTTTAACCCTTTCTGGAAAGCGGTTGCTGAATAGTCTTGTTTTTCTGAGAAGCAGTTTCTGAACAAACAAAACACACACACACACACACACACACACACTCACAAAAGATGTCCAGTAGAAAATGGTAAGGCATGATCAAGGGCAGGTTCTCTACTAAAGAAGAAATGGAGCAATTACGAATTCTAATAATCAATAAAACAAAAGGATAACCTATAAAATGGGAGAAAGTATTTATAAGTCATATATCTGATAAGGGATCCATATCCAAAATATCTATGTAACTCATATGACAAATAATGTGATTTGCAAATTACTAAAGGATCTGAATTTTCCAAAGGCATACAAATAGCCAACAAGTGTTCAATATCACCAATCATTACAGAACAAAGAGTCAAAACCACAATTAGGTACCAAATCACACCTATCAAGATGGCTATTATCAAAGAGATGAAATAACAGGTGCTGGTGAGGGTGTGGAGAAAAGAAGTTTCATGTACTATTGATAGGAATACATATACCAGTTGGTATATGCATTTTGGAAAACAATACAGGTTTCTTAAAAATCAAAAACAGAGCTACCATATGATTTAGCAATTCCACTTTTGGGAATGTATCTGAAAGAAATGAATTCACAATGTCAAAGAGGTATCTGCGTGCTCATTTTCACTGCAGAATTATTCACAATAGTCAAAAGGAAAAAAGTGCCTGTTGACAATTGAAATGTGATGTGTATATACAACAAAGACCATGGAATATTACTCAGCCATAAAAAGACTGCAATTTGCAACCACATGGTTAAACCTTGATGTATGCTGCCTACATTATTATGTGAAATAATTCAAAGACAAATGACCTCATTTATATGCAAATCTAAAAAACTTGAGCAATAGCAGAATGTTCATTCCTAGGCCTGGAGGTAATGGGGAAACTTGGTCAAAAGGTACACATTTTGAGTTATAACTAAGTTCTAAGGATCTAGTGCACAGCATGCTGACTTTATCATTAACACTCAAAAAAATTAAAAATAAAGAGCTCAATCTTATTATCACAGAAGTCCCAAATTAAATGTACTTAAGAATTTTAGCTAATGTAGAGGAAGGTATAAGATGGGTTTATTAAAATTGGACATGGGCTGAAAAAGAGATTAGGGGTGGACTGGTAACTCACATACAAAAACAAAACAAAAGATGATTTTTGAGTTCCAGTTGTACTCTTCATGGCTAAAACCTAACTGTTCTTATCTGTAAGTAATCCCCTGGTACATTTTATACCACAAAAAAACCTTATTTTTGAGTACTTCTGCATCAGTTTCTTAGTAAAACTGTTTTTGTAATAAAAATCTTGTTTCTTGAAAAAAATCAGAGAGCTGGGCATGGTGGTGCATGCCTTTATTCCCAGCCTTGGGAGGCTGAGGTTAGGGGTCACTTGAGTCTGCAGGTTCAGAACTACCCCAGGCAACACAGAGAGACCTAGTCTCTTAAAAAGAGAGAGAGAGAGAGAGAGAGAGAGAGAGAGAGAGAGAGAGAGAGAGAGAGAGAGAGAGAGAGAAATCAGAAAAGGAGCTCAGTTAGAGTCGGAGGCCTAGATTCAGCCTGGGCTTCACCACAAAGCAGCTGCGTAGCCAATATTCATTGACGTTTTTCTACCTCATTTCCTTCTGTAAAATAGGGATAAAACATTTTTCTCCCAAAGTTATAATGAAGATTAAGTGAAATGACTCATGCAAACCAGACCTGTATATAAAGGACTACACAAATAGTTGTCATAGGAGAAGGCATCTTTAACTAAGTCTGAAGTGTCAGAACTTGACTGAGCATCAAAAATGCTAGAGCATGCTGGGCATGGTGGCTCGTGCCTGTAAGCTTCAGCCTATGAAGTGGCCAGGGCTAGGGATCGTGGTTTGAGTCGTGCTTGGGGCCTGAGTGAGACCTAGTTCCAAAAAAATAGCTGGGTGTGGTGGTGCGCGCCTGTAATTCCAGCTACCTGGGAAGCTGAGACTGGGGATTGCTTGAGTCTGTGGTACCCCAGGCAACGAGAGCCTGCAGTCCCATGGGCAAAAATAGTGAGACCTAGTCTCAAATTAAAAAAAAAAAAAAAGCTAGAGCATGCTGGGCACAGTAGCGTGTGCCTGTAAGCGGCATCCTTGGAAGCCACGGCGGGGACCAGGGATTGCGGTTTCCGCCCAGGGCAATGTAGCAAGACCTAGTTCCAAAAAAGTAGTTGGGTGTGATGGTGCGCACGTGGGAAGCTGAGGCTGGGAATTGCTTGACTCTGGTACCCCGGGCAACGTGAGCCTGTGGTTCCATGGGCAAAAATAAGAAGACCTAGTCTCAAAATAAAAGCTAGAGCATTCATGTCTGTGAAAAATGAATTGTTCCTGTTTTCAGCCTTGACTGAAACCAGATCTACTGAAAATTCAAGTTAAGATCAACATGTAGGACAGAAAGGTTACAATCAGAACCATTCTCAGTCCTCAACTAGCAGTGGATTGGCAGCACCTGTTAAGGGTATCACATGAATCTTCAGAGCATTATGAAAGCCTCTTAAGCACCCGTTTGGTGACTTGTGAACTAGGGTACATAAAATACCTGGAAGGCATCTTTGTTCTTAAATTTATAATTCTGGCTGGGAAATGAAATTAGCATGTATGAAGTATACATGTAATTGTAAACATAAAAAAAAGCACTATTAGAGCAATCAGAGTCGTGAGAGGGAAGAGCTCACTGGGGCTATCATCATTAAAAAGATGATGGGAAAAGTGAGAAAAAAAAAAGAAACTTGGCAGAAATGAACAAGGTTTACAAGAGCAACAGTTGCTTGTCGCAAAAGGTATCTGTGGAGAGCCAAAAGGAGTGTCTGAAGTCTGAGAAGGGAGAACCCAGAGTGGAGAATCTGGACCTTTTCACTGTACTCCAGGTTTTTCAGCATGAGCCTCAGAAAGAGCAGTCCATACTACTATGATGGGGAGCGTGTGGCAAGGAAATGCTAAAGAAAGAGCAAGGAGCAAAGACCCAGTCACTACACAGCATGCAGCTGTGAAGAGAAGACACCCTGAAGTTTTATGGCAATGCGAGCGAAGAAAGAAAAAGTGAATCTCAGACTTATTTCAAAGGAAATAGACACCAAGATTCCCAAGCCAATGAACTGAGGACAAGCAGGGGCTGCAGTAAAGAATGGGGGAAGTTGGTAACGCCTGTTTCACACCTACTGAGGTGGGAAGAAGCTGGTGTGTTCAAGTAACTGAAGAAGGCCCATGTGACTGAAATACCAAGAGTCACAGATTTGGTTTTTGCTCCTTCAGCCCGGAACATGCGCTGCTTCCACCTCACAAATTCCTACTCATCCTTCAGATTTCAGCTAAAAATGACTTCCTTAGGAAAGATCTCACTGTCCACTTAAACTAGGACAAGTCTTTAAATTATATGCTTTTGTGGCACTTCTCCATTCAGGTATTTCTCAAGTATAATTCATGAATTACCTTGGAAATTAGCACACGCTGGTCTCATTCGTGTATTCCAAAAACAAGTATAGTATAAAGCACACAGCAGGTGCTAAATAAATGTATATTTAACACATGTACAGAAGACTGCATGGGAAAAAAGAGGGGAAAAAGGAGGGAGGAAGAGGTTAAAGTGTAGACGGGAGAGAAGAAAGGACTAGAGAAGAGCAAGAGACCACAGCTGCCTGGGAGGATGCCAATAGTTTCGAACATGAGGAAGAGGAGGAAGAAGTAAGGGATGGTGAAAAAGCATCGGAAAGACTGTGGAGAGGAATTGGCGTCCAGTTCTGAAATTCCAGGGGAGAGTGGGTTTTGAAAGTCAGAGAAAAGCCATGAGGAGACTGAAGGTTGAAAAAAGGGAACAACAGGAGTTGTACCAGCAATAAATGTATCACAGTTTAGAACCCTGTGTGGGGACAAGGAAGAACTAAGAGTCCAACCTCCTTTTCTCGGTGACCTTCCCTGCTGTCTATCTAGCGGCCTGAGCCAAGCCCCACGAGTCCTACGAGAGGAAGGATGTGAACTTGCATTCAAGCATCTATCAGCTGGAAATGACAATGACGCATGTAGCTGTAAAAATAGAGACCTCTGGCAAGGGCCAATGTCAAGTTCAGGGAACATCACAGCGAAAGCATCTCCTTATATAAAACAAATACTATTTCTCAAATGTTACTTAAAACTTTAAGTAACATTCCGCGAACAATGTTAAGGGGATAATGTGAAAGATCAGTCAAAACCAATTGTCCAGGGCAAGTGGGAGGACTGAAGCTGAGAAAGCTGAACACTTTGCTAAGTAAGATTTGGTCCTGACGGAGGCTATCAAATGGCAACAATGACTGACATCTGCTAGGAATCTATTACTTAACTTCCAAGCAGCATTTTGGATGTGTTCCTTCACTGCAAAAATATATTCAGTTTGGATTCATCCCTCCTCTTCCTACCCCTCTGGGAGGGAGCAATGGCGCTGAGGCACAGGACTTTGTAGAGCTGAGTTCCTGGAGTTCTGCTGAAGGCAGGGACAGAGGCTGTCCTGACCACCACCATCTCTCCGGTGCCTGTCTTTACCTGGCACAGTGCAGGCTGTCTGGAATATTTGTTCAAGGGAAGGATGGTCAACAGCTGCCCCAGGTCGCTGGGCAGACAACACCAAGTGTTAAAAAACTAAGACCAACTATCAGTATATGCCAAGGATTTCTTCCCTTTCAGCCTTCCAGGCCTGCACTTCCAGCCCCAGGAAGACAATTTCTTTCCTCCATAGTAACACACAGTAACGATCAAACCACACTGTAATAAAACTACTGACAGAGCTCTAACTAGCAAAATTGAGTTTAAGCTCTGGTGAATGGACTATTATTTCTGACCTAACGCTTAGACAATTCACCATGGCAAGATTTGACTTACTTGGATATTTTCTAGAATAACAAATTAAAATATGTGAGTTGCCTATAGAAACCAATTTAAACACTATTCCTGAATTCCTCTACTGTGAGCAAACATACAACTCCAGACGAGTGTGTTCCCACCATCAAAAAGTGACTAGAGAAGTCAAAGGGCACAGAATACAAACAATCACACTTAACAGCAAACTGAAACTCTACATGGATATTCCTTGCCAAGTCTCCACTCACAGACAAGATGTTTGAACTAAATCTAGGTCTGCAAGCTTCCAGAACTTTCTGCATATAAAGGATAATCCTCTGAGATTTTTTTTACTCCATTTTAACCACATTTTTTATTATGAAATACACAAACATAAAATGAAATCCTGTTGTATAACCTACTGTACTTGGGTGTAGATTATATCAGCAAGCAACTGTAGAGCACATATTTAAAACACCTAATTCTCTAAAATGACACCATTACTCATCAATTAAAAATGACAAATTTGATGAATTTATGGAAACATGGATGTACCTAGAAGAAATCATACTAACAGAAACGAGTCGGAAAGAAGACAGAAACCAAATGGTTTCACTAATACATGGACAAACAAATGAAAGTACACAACAGGAGAGGGGGGACCAGCTGGAGTGTTCAGTGAAGGGAGGTGGGGGGTGACCCTCATGGATCAAAATGATGTGAAAAACATATATAAATAAATTATTCAATTAAATAAAATGACACCAACCACAGAAAGCAGAATAATGCTCTATATGCACCATTCTCAACTAAACACTCTTATTTAAACCTGCCATTTGCATCTTGAAAATGCACCTCTAACTAGCCCTGCCTTTATGATTTAGAGAAGTCACTTAACCAGCCTCAGAAGTTTTACCTTTTTCCAAAAGGTTTGAACTGCAAACTATTAAGATTCCTTTCAATTTGGAAAAAGAATCATTGAAGGAAAATAACTTTATCACAATGGCAAATACACCCCACCTGATGATTCTACTCTCTCAGAACTACTGTTCATCATTAGCTATGTTTTCATACTGAAAGATATCCCTATAACTGGGGGAGCAAATACACAAGATGTGATTTTTCTATGGCTGGTACATGGGCAATTAAAGTCTACATCTAGCATTCAACACAGTTGAAGATACATTATTTGTCAGGAATGGCAAAGGCAAAATAAGATCATTCAGTTCTTTGCATTTGCTGATGTCAAGGAGCTATTTAAAGCCAATATATTGTCATTGTTATTCTGACACTGTCAAATATGGAAAGAGGGAAATTCTGTGAACCTGAAGATGGAAAAGTATTCCATTTTTACAGAGCTTCTTTCAGTCCAAGTGCTTTATCAATATAAAACATAGGGTCTGGATATAGGTCACATATCTTACCCAGAGAGCTAGCCTCACCATACAGATCTACCCTGAAGTCAAGTGATAACAGATACTGAATGCGTAGACAGTTGCTCTCTTTTTCTCTGCTGATGTTAGCCATCACTCATCAGTTGTGGCACTCTTTCTCTGAGCCTGGAAACAAGCTCATCATGCTTTCCAACCCAGTACTCCAGTAAGTCATGACCAATAGATCAGAGGTATCAAATGAACAGAAACTATTTGTCTGTCTTGTTAAATGAGTAGTGGCAGTAAAAACCTGCCACTTAATGAAGCCCCATCTATGTATCTCTTAATTTTTAAGAACATACCTCAAGATCAACAAACCTCCTACATACAAATGCATATTTAGAAAAATTGAGAAGTCATGGGATAGTGCTTCATTTCTTCGGTTTTTACGATAGTAATTTCAGGGTTTCTTTTATAAGTTCAATTTTTAAAGTGTAATTTTATAGAAAATATTTTAGGAATGCATCTCTAATACAGAATGACATTCACTAGTTTTAATAGCTAAAGTCACTCTCACTAGCATCATTAAGTAGCAGATTAGGAAACAAAAGAAAAATCAATCTACACTATCAGAGACTTTATTTTAGAATTGAGTCATGAGAAGAAGAAGTAGAGAACTTAAACAAACCAATCACTAGCAGCGAGATTGAAGCAGTCATCAAAACTCTACCTAAAAACAAAAGCCCAGGACCAGATGGTTTCACAAATGAATTCTACCAGACATTCAAAGATGTAATAATGCCAGCACTACTAAAACTTTTCCAAAAAATTGAGAAAGAAGGAAAACTGCCAAACACATT
>PVHY01007178.1:0-69188 GCA_004024945.1 Uropsilus gracilis
AGTACAGAGTTTCATAAAATGACGGTGTATATTAAATGAAATTGTGAAGCATCTAAGGTACTAAGTAGCACCATTAACCTCATATCTCTGTTGGGGAAGCACACTGGGTTTGGAAGGGGTAACCTGTATGTTCAGGAAAACTTCCTTTCAGTGCTTGAGGAAAAGCCAACCCAATACACCCATCTCTCAGTTTCCCAAGCAGGAAACAGATTTTCATTTCATGTAGGTCCTTTGGATTTTTCTATCTGCCACCCTTATTTAGTTTGCACCATGCAGGACATCATAATATGAAGAACTGGAGGTCTAAAGAGAGATGGAGGAAGATGGGTTGGGGGGATGGCAAGGTGTAGAGCCAGGGAAAGCAGAAAAGGAAAACAGTCCTTTCTTTGCAACAGGAGGCAAGGTTCACAGCTGAGACACATGCTAATTTCCTTACATCTGTATAGTGTAACAGATTCCTGAGGCCTTCAGAATTCTTTCCTCTATTGAGACCACAGAAATAACCAGGTAAAATAGGTATGTTACGATATTGTACCCCTTTGACTGATGAGGGAGCTAAGCCCCAGCCAGGTGAATCAGCAGAGCTGGCAATTGGACCCACATCCTCTTGACTTCCTCCCTGACCCCAATGTTGTAGCCTAACTTCAGAAACCCTGATGTATTTCAACTGAGATTCAGAACTGTGGGTCCCAATGTTTCATCCCCTTGTACCCAGTACAATGCACTCTCCATCTTTCTGTAAGCCGGTTTTACTTGGAAACTAGGATACTGACGTTCAGTTGGGGTTCTTAAATGTTAATTGGCCCTAGAAACTGACTTAATTCACTGCTGCTGGGTTGACGATTAGAGAAAGAACAGATGCTAATGGAAGCATTTGGGGGATGCTGCTTGGTTATCAGAGGCAATGTGAGACCTGACTTTGTACCCCTGCTCTGTCACTTATTAGTGTTTGTGAGCAAGTTATGAACCCTCTCTACATTTTAATTAGCACATCCACAAGAAAGGGTATGTGTTTGCTCCCAGGAGTTGTGAGGACTAAAGGAGATGCTGTAAAAATGCACTCAGTATATGTAGTACACTTTATATATTACAATTCCTTCCTCCACCTCCCCTTCCAATTTTTGGACTGGCCCACAACTCACTCCTCAGGGCAAAAACAAAGCCTTGGTATTTGTCCATTTCTTTGATGCAAGTAACAAGTTACCAGCCTGATGTCACTGAATGTGGAGTTGAGAGAAAGCATGTACTACCAGCTCTTGTGAACCTAAAACTCACTGCCCACCATGAATAAAAATCAAGCCCAAAAAGGTGATGGCATTATACAGTGCACAAAACCCTTTATTCTATACCATCTCCTGTGCTATCTATAGGAGGCCTTAAAGGAAAATATTCACCTGGTATCTGGCAGATGGTTGGGGATATAGGACTGGGAGGGGACTGAGTGATTGGCCCAACTGCAGACAGCTAGTAAGTGAAAAAGCCAAGACTCTAGCCTGGGTCTTGTGACTCCAAATCCAGGATTCCTCCCAGCTCAGCACCATTCAATCCCTGGGAGATGCTCCACAAGCACTACCTGGGTCCTTCTCTTTCACTGCCAAGACCCTAGGGTTTGAGGCTCTGTTTTCCAGCCTGACAGGCAGGAATAGTAATTCCAACCCCACCTTCTTCATAGATGCGCCGAGAATCAAAGAAGCTAATGCAGATTAAAGTGGTTTAGCAACACACAATGCACCCTACAAAGATGAAAGTATGAATATTACAGTTCATGGCTGGAGGAAAAAATATGAGAGCAACAAATCCCAGCCCCTGTGGGGACTTATCAACCACTGGGGAGGTAGGACCACCCTGAACACACTCCCTTCAGATCTGAACTCACAGGGAACAAGCAACAAGATATAAATTCAGTCCTCTTCTAAATGTTTACTGGTACAATGACAATTGGAGTATGAAGCATAAAAAATGTAGTTGTAGCTGCAGTCAGGATTGTTCTTGCGAAGCCTTGTTGCTTACCCTCTTGTTCTCTGTAGACAGGCATTCCTTCCTCCATGCTTTCCTCTGCTCTACTCACCTCTCTGTGTGAGGTCACCCGCTTAAGGCAGAATTTATTGGCCACTGTCAGCCCAGGGTGAAGCTAGTCTATACTCTTCACAGATTCCTCACAGATTCACAATGATGTCATTGTGTCTGTAAAATTCTCTCTCTCGCTCACTCTCTTCCTGTTTTCTGCCTTCTTTGCATTCTCTTCTTTATAGAAAACTTCTCTCCCGTGAAGAGTGGGTAAAGATGTAGTCATTGAGAATTGTCTTGTTTCCAATATAAGAATCATATATCCCCCCCAAAAAAAATTTTTCACACCTAGGGTCTGGCCATGTACCTAACTAACTTCTACTCTGGTCAAGGGTAAAGGGCTCCACACTGACCAAGCCTGACATTGCTCCTCTGGTCAAGTGTCACAGAATGGGGAAATGCATCCCTCTAGCAAGAAAGTCCTGATATCAGATGAAGGGAGGGAATATTAGGAAGACAAAGTTAACAGCCATCCAGTGAGTTGACAGAGTCAATTCAGACACCGGTTCCCCAGATTTTGAAAGCTTTGCCTTTCTGTGCTCACACACTCATTCTACGCATGGAAGGTAGCAGGGTTAGAAAACTGTGATTGCATCTGGAATGGTCCAGTGTGCACTTTATAACTCAGAGATGATGTCTCAGTACCTCACACATTTAAGTCATTCAGGTGTTGTTTCTTGGGTGAATGACGACACTGGTTAGTTGTAGGACATGGAAGGTTTCTGGGTCCTTATCAGGGATCAATAGAAAAGAAGGTTGGGGTTGATTACAGACAGGGTCCATGGTGGATCTGGATGGTGACTATATCTGCTATATATTTTCTGGTCCTGCTCTGAAACCAAGGTTCAGCACAGCATGATGATCCCTTGCTATCACCTGGAGATGTCCCTGGGTGCATAGCTGCTTCATGATGAGTGTAATTCCATGCAATATTGTATTTCTAACCATGCTAAAGATGGGTGTTCAATTCAGGTTACTGACCTTCCACATGTAGCTTGCCATTCTGTACCTAAGGCAAAGTTTACCTTGGGCCTTCCACATTCTCACCTGTTTGTCTCCTTCTTAACCCATGGCAAGCTCTACTAGGGGGAGCAACTATCCTACAAAATGAAAGACAGAGGGCAAAGGGAAGGGAAATAGCCAAATCAGGAGTCAAATGATAAGCAGTCACAATGAAAATGAGAAGACTGTCAAATTGAGAATCTGGTTACAGAGCAGGATCATCAAAAGACTCATTCCTTTTGACGAACAATGACCCAGTGATCTTGGAACAGTTTTTGGGCCTCCACTTTGGACTCAACTAACATCCATCAGATGCTTTTTCTACCTTCACCAGATTCTCACAAGAGTTCATGAGGCAGGAATTTTTATATCCCTTGTGCAAACAGGGAACCTGAGCCTCAGTGAGATTAAATAAATGTGATGAAGCTCTCCTGTTCACAGGTAATATGTCCAGGACTTGATTCTGGGACTTCTTGGGCCCAGTAATCATGCTCTTTCCACTGCACCAGTGCTGCTTCTCCAGGGCCTTTCAGGAGTTCTGCTGTCTGAAACAAGGATGTTTCTTCATGCTTGGCCCTTTTCTAAAGAAGAGGGCATCAAAAGCCATGTGGTACCTTTCTGAGAAGGTATATTACTCCGCCCCTTCTGCAATGGAGGTTTACAAGAACACCCTTCACTGTCATTGGCATTGTTGCCAAACAATCTGGGTGCTTGGTTGCCAGGGTGATTAGAGTGACTGCAGTGAAGGTGGACCCAGCAGGAAAAGCTCGGTGGGAACTCCTGGAGCTGCAGAGAAAACATGAGCTGCCCTTGCATCCAAAAGCCTCTGCTTTTCAGTCTTGTGTGTCATCTACCCTCTCCAAAAGGGCTCACAGGTGCACAGTGCAGTGTCCTTAAAGGTTGCTGCAGGTTTTTAAAAAGAGCAAGTAAGATGGGGAAGAAAAAAGATAAGAGCTTTAGAGTCTGAATAGATGTTGCATCATAAAGATTCATTCAGGAAAAGTGCTGAGACAGTAATCAGAGGCTCTCACTATAGTGCTGCTATTTATGATGCACCTACTGTGTGCATTAGCTCACTGAGCCCTGCACTTTGTCTCCACATATATTATTGTAGCATTCTATTTATATTGTCTGTTTGCCTAACTGCCATCCCCCACAGAGCTGTGAGCTACTTGAGGCCATAGGCTTTGTGTTGTTCATCTCTGCATCCCCAGGGTCTAGTAGATGGGCTGGCACTAATACAGGCCTGGGAAACATTTGACGAATGAATGAAAGTGCTGTGTAAGCACATGAACAAGAACCCCTCTAGGCATCTACAGATTGACCCCCCCACCACCACCTCTCTGAACTCCTATAAAAATTATTGCCTGGCAATTAATTTGACACTCATATGCTGACTTGCGCCATCTCTTGAGTTGTATTGAGCTATCATTTGAAATTTTTATTGTTACTAAACATTTCACATGGGGATTTATGTCTTGTTTTCACATCTAGACTGTGAGTCTGAAACTGGATGGCTCTACACCGCCCCCCCCCTCCCATTTGTGGTAGTTAACAACAAAGTGTAGCTCCCCCATTGGGCGGTGGCAGTTAAACTGCCAGAAGTAGCAGTTGGAACAGGAAGTTGGACCACAAGCAGGGGGATAAAAAGGCAAGGACCAGAGACAGGAGAGACAGACTTTTGGGGAGAGAAGAGAGAGGGAACTTTTGGGGAATGGAAAGAAGAGAATGGCAGGCAGGTAAAAAGTAGCCGAGTGACCAGGCTGGGCAAAAGCCCCCTGGAAGAGTGCGCTGGAGGAGACAAGAAGCCATGGTGTCTGGCAGAAGAGTGGCCAGTGTGGAGTGCAAGGCTCTGCAGCAAGGTGACATGGAAAGCTGATACCTGGCAATAGCCAGGGATTTAGAAAACTGATTTGTGCATCAGCAATTGTGTAAGAAGTTAGAATAGCTCTGGAGAAGTGGAGCAGCACAGAACACTGGAGAGGAAAGAAGAAAAGAGAAGACACCAGAGAAAGGCCTGGATTTTGCAAAAGTGCCTACCTCTGAGGTTTGGAGGGGCACCATCTTGGACTGTGTTTTTGGGACCTTAAGGACTGGGAATGGTGACTGGGGTAAGATAACTGCCACTTACTTGTGGCTTTAAGGCCTTTCATTTTCCCTGTTGAAGTTCCTTGTTAAACTGCATTTTGAGTAGCAACCGTTATGCATGGGTGAAACGGGCCTGTGGCTTATAAGTTGGAGGCCTTCCCCTCCCTTTTCAACCTGATTTCAAGTTCATTCATTCATGCACTAAGCAGGCATTGAATCATGCACTGGGCATTGTTACATGGGCTACCTCATTTAGTCTTCCCTCCTCCTCCATGAATGTGTTCATTCAGACCCTACTGTGTGCTTGAGGCACCATGCTCGGGGGAGGTTATTGCCAGTCCTAAAATTAGGACTCAAATGCATTCAAGGTTTACGTTAGTGACTCAGTCAGTGAATCTACTGACTGCTAAGAGGGAATGTGTGTTTGGATGGGGTGTCTGCACATGGCTTATGCACCAGGCAAAGTACTCTAGGAGGAAGAGGGGCCTGAGTAGGAATCCACTCACTCATTGTTCACCCATCCATGAACCAGAGCAGAGGTCTATGTTTGCCTATAGGGAAAAACACCTATTTCTTCAATGAAAGATGTCTTGATTTGCCAAGTAGCACCTGAGGCTGCAATTGGCCATAGGACTGTTGGGTGCATTTTTTTTTTCTAACTTGCATAACAGTACTGTGAGTACTGATGAAGGGTCTGTTATTTGTGGTGTGATTTGGGGACACACAAGAATAAACATTAAAGTACACACCTCCCCAGTACTAAAGTTCAATTAAAGATTTTGCACAAACAAAATGCTTCTGTAAAATATATCCCACTTGGAGGAGCCCCTTGTTTCTTATTCATTCTTTAAACAATCCTGCAAAAAAGATACGAGCCACCTGAGCTTAGAGTTGGGGCAGATACATGTCAGAAGTAGACGTGACCACGCAGGAGTTAGAGCTGATGTCACTAGGCTCCGGGAGGTAAAGTCAAAGCGAGAGCTGGAACTGGACTCAGCATCTACACTGAGCAGGTGTGGGCCCCTTCCACATGATCACAGGGCTTTTCCCAGGATGGTTGACCTCTATTTTGCTTGGAGAGATCCCCTGGTAAGACTTTCTGATTGGGATTTTAAGTTTGTGCTGTTGTCATAGAGAAGGCTCACATCAAATCCCCTCCCCTGCCAACAAGGGCATCTTTGTGGTGCTGGACAGGCACACTTGGGTCCTCCTGTCCTGAAGAGACTGCAGGTCTCTCCACATACCAGGAGGTGTCTGAGAGCTCCACACAGGGGCGGTTGTGTCTGCCAGCCTCACAGGCAGTGACGACGAGTCGCTGTAGACAGCAGACACGCTGGGAGCACAAAGGACCATTCTGTTTACTTTGCATCCCCACTGCTCAGTTGTTAGGTCCAATCTGTCTCAGGAGTCCAGTCACTGAAAAAAGTGAAAAAGAAAATTCTTAATAGCTGGGTGTTGGGGGCATGTGCCTGTAATCCCAGCTACCTGGGAAGCTGAGGCTGGGGATTGCTTGAGTCTGTGGTACCCCGGGCAACGTGAGCCTGCAGTTCCATGGGCAAAAGTAGTGAGATCTAGCCTCAAAAAAAGAAAGAAGGAAAGAAAAAGGAAATTCTTTAAACCAACTGGCTGAGAAATCTTACAGCTTTATCTAGAGGCTTCCTGACAAAATGAACAGAACATGGTTTCCAAGGCCACCAAATAAATGAGGTTCTACTTCTACCTCTGTTACTAAAACCCTATATGGTCTCGGATAAGGCACTTGCCCTATCTGGGGCTCAGGTTCCTCTCCAGGGCACTGAAGTAGATGGTGTCTGAGGTCCCTGACAATTCTGAGGGCTATAGTATAGGGATTATTTGCAAATTGGACACTGGGAGAATACCAACTTTTGGAAAGGGAGGAGGGCCCCATGTGAAAAGAAACATTATCAGACATTAGCCCCCAAACATTATCAACACCAATGGCATTCATTGACATTCCTGTTTGGTACCTTTATAGGACAAGGAATGTCATGAGTGATATGGATTGGCAGTGGAAAGGATTATGTCTTTCAGGAATCTGACCCTCAAGAGAAGCAGCAGTACCCTATGTTAACAGGGTAAAGACTTGAAATCAAAAGTAGCCTGTGTTCAATTCCTATCTCTTCTCTACCACTCGATTGATATTGAGTGAGCTCATTTCCTGCATGTCCTTAGAAAAATTGCTTTACTTCCTTGATCAGTGGTTCCCTCTATTATTAAAGGGGTCAATAGTAGTAGAAGCAACAGTAATAACAATAATACCAGTTTTATAGGATTACAGTAATATTAAATGTAGTAGTAGACCATAGTGGTAGATAATAAAAAGTATTAGTTTTCCTCCCCTCTTCTCTTTTCTTGCAGAGGTAAGACATGAAAGTGCAAAGGACTTAAATGAGCTAGGGTAGAGAACACCGATTCAGATGCAAAGCTCTGTGTGTGTGTGTCAGTATGTGTGTGTGTCCCATTTTATTTGGTGGGATGGGGAGAAGGCAAGATTTCATGGGAAGTCCTTACTCAGAGCTCTCCAAGAGAGGCTTGGAAGTTTAGACATTCCTCTTCTTTTATATTCCCTCCTCATACTTAGATATTTCAACATCCTACTCATTAGTTCAGGTCTCATTTCAACCCCTTCTTGAAGGACTACTCTGAAACCTGAGTTTCTCTCTGGACACCTCAGGCCCCATTCACATGCATCTATCCACCTGGATCTTGTGCTATCGCCATTTGCCTCCATGTCTTACATCCCCAGTGAACCATGAGCTCCTTCAGGTTTGAGGACAGGAGGATCTCACTAATCCTAGTACATCCTCAAAGAGATGTAGGCCTGGCCCAGGCGCCCAGTCAATGTGTGTAGGATGACTGACCAGTTTCCCCAAAAAGAAATGAGGGGGAGGGGGAGAACCATGACTTTAAACAACTTTTCCAAACCCAATTTAAGATTTCTAGTTGTCTACCCAAACCATGAAAAGTGTACAAGATATAATTTTTTATCTTCAAAGAATGGTCTTGTTAGAAGCAAGTTTTTTCTAAATGGAATAATAAAACAACAATCATAGATAACACTTCATAGAAATTCAAAGGACCAGGCATTACTTTATGCACTTTATACCTATCAACCCATTTCACCTTCACAATAACCCTATAATGTAGGGATTATTTAGCCCATTTTGCAAATAAGAAAATCAATGTTTAGAGACTTCAGTAATATGCCCAATGGTCCTCAGATTGGATGTGGGGGAGTTGGAATAAAGTCAAGAAACTTTCTTGTAGAATCCATATGACACTCCTAAATACAGCAGAAGATACCCCTGGAGTTCAAATAAAATTGTGTGTATAATATCTGGAACCTCAGGCAGGTTACTAACCATCACAATCTCTAGTTCCCATCAAAGGTGTTTTTGGAGTTACCCCTCTCACATGCATGGGTCCTTTATACCAATAACGCATCTGCTGATGTACCAGCTCAAGGAAAAGAACAAGAAGGAGAGTTTGGCTATAACTGGCCTGCTCCTATTTCTTTAAGGTGACCCTGTTTGCCTTCATGCACAGGGAGACCACAAATACACTCATAGTCCTCTGAATTAATAATGATGCAAGTAAACATGATCACTGTCTTCACTATTAAGAAACCTGTCCACATACCACTTCCCTCCCTTGTTGCTTAGACATCAGTCTAAAGTAAACAGGTCCTTTGGGGGTCAATGTTGTTTCCCTCCCCAACCTTATTTCTGGTCATTTTTAACCAGTACCCTCAGTCTAGTCAAACTAAATTCCTACAATTTCTCAAAAGAATCTTTCTGTTCATGCCTTGCACTATTGCACAAGCTGTTTTCCAATCCTATATAAACCCATCTTTCATTCTCAACCTCTAGTGCCCACTGATCCTTCAAGAATTAGCTCTCCTCTACTGTTCCTTGAGGTCCAACCCTGCCCCATTTCCGCCTCACACCTTCATTTGTGTTCCCTTATCTGATACACTTATTTTTATCCCTTTGTTCATCTGACTTCCCAGGGGTCTATAAGTTCCTGGGGCTAAGGATGCTTTTTTTAATCTTTGTATTCCCTCAACACAGGATAGATGTGTTCAATAAATACTGCTATATAAACAATAAAACAGTACACAGGCTTATGACTAAAATAGGGTTAGAGATTTGTATTTATAATGCCATGCCAGAAACAGAATTCTGACCACATTCACAAAGATAAGAAATAACAAAGCAGGGGCTAACACTCATCTATGTCTTTGAAATGCATCAAATGACACCCCTTTCTCCCCCCCCCCCAATAAATAGCAGTTTTTCCGTCTAGGTTTTCAACAAATTGAGAAATAAATCATTGTAATGGGGACTGAAGTATCAATTATATTACTGCTGGAAGCCAAGTTGGAGGACAAGGGTCTCCTAGCCAAGTGGGTTACAAATATTTAATGCCCATGCTAAGTAGACAGGCCTATTGCATCAAAGGCATCAGCTGCATTACCTTGCCTGGCATACCTAGCCTAGGTAAGATACAAGGAATGAAAAGCAGAGGAGAAAGTAATTCTGTAGACAAATCCTCTCCCAAGAGAAAAGGAAGATGGATCTGAGGTGAGCATGCCTACTTATTGTTTCTAAATTCATAATCAGAAAAAAATGCTTTAATTCTCTCAGAGAAGGGCAAAGGAAGGCCAGGAGCACACAAAAAGAATATCTCTCAGAAAACAAGAATGGCAAAAATGCTTATCTGATTCCAACAGAAGACAAGCTTTAAAATCTAATTTAAAAATTAAGTTCAATTCTCCAGATGAAACTTGCCAAAACCATCCATAGACTCCAAGGACACTCAAATTTCCCAAAAGTATTGAGTTTGAGATCCTTATGAAATAATCAAATAATACTGAAATAGCAATCAGGTTTATATCTCATAGCTCAGGATATAGGTGTGGCCTGATGTTCTCACTGCAAGGGTCATAAATCTTCAGAGGTAATAATGGATAGAGGAGAGGTGAGAGATCACCCAGAGAGGGTGGGTACAGTGGGCAGAGTAAAGATCTAGGACAGCCCTGTAGCACATCATCAATGAAGGGACAGGAAAAGGGAGGGGTGAACTTTTAGAAGGCCCTGAGAAGCAGCCAGAGATACAGAAGGAGAGTCTTGAGAAACAGCTGCTTTTTGATCCAAAGCAAAGGGACTTTGAAGGATAAGGTGCGGTCATCAGAGTCACCTATTGCTGAGGGCTCACTCTTGAAATGAGGATTGAGAAAAGACCATTAAGTTTGAAGTATATTGGTCAACCAGAAGTCATGTCAGAGTCATGTCAATGGAAAATAAGGGTCAAATCCAGGAGGCAGGGGATGGTTGAGAAGTGAACATTACTCAATAACTTCCAAAGAGAATGGTGGGAAGGAAAAAGAGACTCAATAGCTGAGTTCATTTGAAGAAGAAAAACTTTTCATCCATTTAAAATATAAAAATACTTCAGCAGGCTGATGAGCCAATAGAGAAGAGAAAGATGAATATAAAGAGAGGGGATTCTTAGTAGAACATGGCAGGTAAGCAAGCAATGAGGAGGCAAGAAGGAAGATGAGACCCAGAGAGTTGGGAACTTGGATTTTGATTCAAATAGATGGAATTAAAATTGACTTCTTAGTAGTCTAAACATCAAAAAGTTATTTGGTATTCTATCCCATCCCTAAGACCCAGTTTTCTTCATCTACAAATAGGATATAATAGTGTCCACCTATGAAGCTATAAACAAATATTTGATTCTCTCATCTGGGCACATGTTTTCTGACTCATACTTCTCTCCACTCACTTAAACCAAGACAAGGATATCTGTCTTGTGTTGTCCAGTGAAATATGAACTGAAGTGATAGGAGTCACCATTCCCTAGTAGATGTTTTGGGAGCTAGTGTGTTCTTTACCATATTCTCTTGTCCCTTTGTCCACAATATCCTCCGTGGTCCCAGTAACTGCCTTTCACTATTAGTCTCAAAGTCAAAATAAATATAACGCTGAGTAGAGCCACCAATCAAGGTATGATGGATATATAATGTGAACAAGAAACAAACCTTTGTAAATTTAAGTCACCTAGATTCAGAGTGAACTTATTCCTGAAACATGCTCTAATTATCTTTGTTCATATGACATGTAAAACTACAATGAAAGTTATATGAGAAAATATGTAATAAGGCATATGGAATAGGGTAATATGAAAAATAGAAGTCACTTAATATATAATGATTCATTTCCTTATTGGAGACTATAAACAGTGTTGCTCAGTGGCTAAGAAGTATGTGAATTTGTTCATAGGATGCAGAAATTGTTTTAGTAGTAATTGATAATAGCTAACATTTATTGAGCAATTACTATAAGTTAGAATCTGGATAGAGGAAAAAAAAGTCTTGGATCTTGCTTATTTCTATTTCTTTTCATTTTTTCTTCTGATTTTTGGCCATCCTGTTCAACCAACTAGATATTGTACATCTTGTCTTTTTGTGTAAGAAAGAAGCCCCAAAATAAATCAATGAAATCTTCATGCAACTTCAGAACTTCCTTTGCAATTTCTCTGATATGTAAGCATTTAAATATGACCAAATAACTCTTTGCAACAGATTACTTGCTACCTCATGTGACAGCTGCTTCATCTAACATTGTTCTAACATTTAAGGGTCCATATTTACCTCATTCATGTTGGAACTTCTTATGACCCACACAGTACCTGACAACATGGTGAAAAGTTAATAAGCATGTATTAAAAAGGCAAGAGGGGATCTTATGGACTATGGTGGAGGACAACTGGGATTTGGTATGCATGGTGTGAGAACATGCAGTTGTAGGGATATGAAAATACAGCCCTAAGACTTATAATCCACATTACCTCAATAAATGTAGCTTAAAATAAGTTATGCAGGAATGTGAAAATACAGGCCTAAAACAACCAACCAATATTACCTCAAAAAACATAACTTAAAATAAATACATGTGTATTAAAACAATGAATGACCACATGGACAAACTTTCGGAGAATGCTCATTTTAACTTCCAGCTCTGTAAAATGTGGATAATAATACTAAACTTAAAGGAGTTTAATGAAATAACATTTGACTGTGAATGTACCTTACATACAGTAGATGCTCTGTTAGTGTTAGTTAATATCCCTCTCTCAGTTCTACTTAAACAGAACCAAAAATAGACCAGTGAAGCAATATGAATTGAAACATTCTCTGATTTTCCAACTAATTTTCCATAGTCAAACGTATGATTAATTCCTGTAACAAAAGTAAAATATGTATTGTAGGCACTTAAAATCATGGACATGTAGGTTTGGAATGGCTGAATTTCCCAGTGGTGAGGAATTCAGGCTCCAGAGTTCAACAGATCTGGATGTAAATCTACTCCTTGTGGATTGTTTAACCTTACACATTTTGTACATTCACCTGCAACCATTAACCTCGTATTTAAATGGGGGGTAGGGATATCACATAAGACTGTTGTATGGTCTGAGGAAGAAAATTGATGTGAAGTACTCAGCACTGAGTTTGAACATAGCAAGCACTTGTTAAATATAAGATATTGGTGTTATTAGTTCAGGATATTAAGAGACCTTAGAGGCCATCTAGTCTAACCCCAATCAATTCACAACTGCAAGGTAATTAGATCCTGTCAGGGGTGTGTTGAATTTCACCAATTCACTTACACAAATAGATATAATCTGTCATCTTGGATGATTCTGATCTATTAGTTAGGGTAACACTAGCTGCTGTAACAAAGCACACTAAAATGTATATGTGTGAGTTTATGATCTGGTGAGTTTATTCATATTCAAGATCTAAATTGGACTTCCCGATTTGTCAGTGACTTTCCTTCAAAATTTGGTTAGAAATAGAGGTTACCTGATTTAAATACATGACTTCCAAGAACACCAAGTTTGTTTACACCAAGTCTTTAGATGAATAAAGAGGAAATGAAGAAATCATAATCATAATTGATGTGGAGGTGATGTATTTCTTCTCATTTTGCTTTGGTGAGAACTTCTTACATGGTACCTTCTAAGTACAAGGAATGTTGCAAGTATAACTACATGACATGGTGGTTTTTTCTTCAGCTATCACTCTATTCTAAGTGTAAAAAAGGGAGGAACATGTATTTTAAAGGCCAATTATCTTCCACAATTGATATGCCTGCTGTTTTTTGCCTTTTTTTCATTGATAGGCATAGTCCTAGAAGAAAGGTTTTAGTTTAAACATGGGTAGTTCTAATATATTATAAGCCATTGTGGCATAACTCATAAAAATTTCTAAAGAGTTTTATGATGGAAGCAAAAGTGTAGTGTAGAATGGATTGAGAGCATGAAGGAAAGAGTGATAGAAAAAAAAGAGAATAAGTTTAAAATTGAATGAAGCTATGAGAAGTCACTTTACATATAGATGGTATCAGACAATCCTCACAAGAGTCCTGTAGGGGTAATATTCCCCACTCAACAAATAAGAAAACTGAGGTTCTGAGAGTATCATGGCTTGCCTAAGGGCACATAATGTAAAACTGATCAGTGCAGATTCATCTAATTTTATCTAATGACAAAGTCAGGATTTTCTCTTTCCCCAGATGTGAACAGTAATGGAGCCTATGTCAGTCTTCTCCAGTAGTCCATTTTCCCCTTTAGTTAGCCAAACTTTCAAGATTCTTTTTCCTCAAGGAATAGTAATCTTCAAATGGCTTTAACCTTACTTTCATGGGATTTGCATATCTCATTCAGAGTTGTAATTCCATTGATCATTTACTCTGATTGACTCTCCCAGTTAAAACTATTTTTCCCAGGTTGCCAAAAGGGATCCTAACAATTATCTTTACAGTGGAATTTATGTATCTTGCACTTGAAATAGCCCAGTATCTGCCTCCCTCTTAGCTAAATTTCATCCACACATTGCCAGCAATGCCCTTACCATTCTGAAACAGAATTATTGGAATAGAAGTGTGGAATTCCACATAAACTTTCCCATTGCTTATTCAATGCTATGTGGAACTCAGTTTTGAGAAATAATAAAAAAATACATATAGTAGCTTCATTTGCTATAAGTTATTTCCTCATAAATGAATCATATTTGTCTAATAACTTGTAGCCATCCCCTCTATTCCAGGAGTTATTCAACAGTCACAAAGGGTCAACTTCTCACTTTGACACTGACAAATGCTTTTTTTAATCACTCTAGTTTATAGGAATCTCCCACTCTCTCTTTATCTGTCTCTACTACACACACATTCTCTCTCTCTCTCTCACACACACACACACACACACACAGACATAGACACACACACACACACACACACACACACACCAGACAGAGAATCTGGTACAATTCATGGAGATCATTAATTAGTGCATATCAAATGTGAGTTGACAGGGCTATGATTTAAATACAAAGATGCCTGAAGAATTATAATTCAATATTTGAGCTCCATGCTAGTCTGATGCTATTGTATCCACCTGAATAAATACGGCCTGGCATCCTACCTTCTCTGCAGCTGTTTGATCCTCTCCCTACAAACTCATGGGTCTGAAAGGGCATATTCTGTGAGGGAAAAAAATGCTGGGGGTGGGAGGAAATTTTGCGCATGGCTCAGGAAGGTGGTAGACAGCTGGGTTTCTCCACCCCTCCTTTTGCTGCCAGGAAATGTGGTTCCATGAACAGGAGCTGCAGGGCGTCCCTTAGAAACTTTCATCCAAGATCTGACACAGTAAGTGTGGGATATTCTGTAAGTTATATTTTAATCCCTGCAGAGTTTCATTTACTCACCCATAGGTAGAGATAATAATTCTTACCTCAGAAAGTTGGGTAGTAGTGAGAGTGTACATATTTAGAGGGATCACTGATATCAGACTCTGACACAGCATTTGCATGTACTTTCTCATCCATTTCTCATAAGATTCTACAAATCACTGGATGAAGAAAGTGAGGAGCAAAAGATTCAAACAATACTCCACGCTATTACTCTAGCTCTGCCACTTAGTAACTGTAAGATTTGCTAAAGAGTGTCTTATCCTAGCTGGATTTCATTTTCCTCAGCTATAAATATGATGATAATAATACATTATCTCATTCTATCATTTCTTTTTAGCTTAAAATAGGAAACTTTTTGGTTTAAATCATTTTATGCAAGAAAGGGAATTACAATTTTCTCAACTACTTTGTGAAGGAGTATCTAGCATTTGGTGCGACTACATATAGAAACTCAAATAATGTCAACAGGATTCCTTCTTTCTCTGTTCTCACACCCTCTGCAGCTTGATCACATTCTTTTCTACTTCCACAGGATCAGAAACAACCACAAGTGTCTCCAGATCACATCATCTTTGTACCTCAAGACACGGGGCGGTGGGGCGGGGGAGTTACTGAGGAAAGAAAATGACTTCACTTGACCTACCTTGGGACTAGCTTGTCCTGAACAAAGGTCAGGAGAAAAGTAAGATGATAGATAGAGAATGAATTTATTCTAGAATGAGGAAGAGCGCTTCCCCTCTAGGGAGAGCTCAGCAAACATTAGTGTATGTTTGTTAAAAGAATCAGCATAGCATATGAGAGAACCTAATGCACAATGTTTCTTACTTCTTAACCAAGATATGAGACAATTCTTAATTTTTTTTTAAAGTTTCTGGCTTATACATTATGTATGACTTACTCAGATCATTCCATTGGAGTCCCATTTATTTCTTGAAATCAGAATCCCTTCCCTAGATATCATTCCCAAACCTCCCTATTGTGTACTCCTCTCTGAGGAGCAGAGTCATTTATGACCATATTTATTTATCAAATTCCTCATCCCTAACTAGATTCTCAGCTAGGCAAGGGTCTGATCTTCTGACATACTATAGAGGAGCATTTCAACTCTGCCACCCAAGAGTAGATTTCAAACCTAACTCTGTTATTCATGAATTGTATGAGGTGTTGAAGTGTCCTATCCTTTCTGGACTTCGTTTTCCTCAATGAAATATGAGGATAAAAATACATCATGTTGCATTCTAAAAAGAATTCCTTTATAGTCACACTTCAATTCATAATGTAAGACAATTCATAACAATGCACAAAATACAGTAGAAAAAATATAAGTATTATGGTCAGAGAAATTATAAACAATGTAACCTTTTAAGATCTGAGAAAAAGGAAATAAAGATCTCCATAATTATTAAATTATAATACACTGAACATAACTACTGAAATTTAACTGCCCATTTCTGAGACAAAACAGTGAAAGAAAACTTAGAATTTGAGTGTTTTTTTTTTCTTCTATGAGAACATTCCAGGTCTTCATAAAGCAAATTTCTTCATGACACATATCTCTGAATAGCTACCCAACAGGGCATTATGAATGAATTAGATCTGAAGTAATATATGTAAAGCCCTGGCTTCTGGCTCAAACAAGTGTTTCTCAAAGACACAAATAAATGGAAAGGTATCTGTGCTCATTAATTAAAAGACTTACTACTGTTAAGATGTCAGTTCTTCCTAAAATGATTTAAGGAATTAATGTGATTCATATCAAAACCACAATGACATTTTTTGGTGGAAAGAGAAAACTCCATCTTAAAACCCACTTGGAATCTCAAGAAGCCAATCCAAAGTAATTATTTGGAATCCCATACAGTCAGAAGAACTTGACAAAGAATACAAGTAGAGTTTCCCACATTCTCACTCCAAAACTTATTACATAGTTAACGTAATCAAAATAGTATGGTATTGGCATAAAGAGATACAGATCAATGAAACAGAACAAAGGATTCAGAAATATGTGGATGTGGAAAGGAACACTCTTACACTGCTGATGGGAATGTAAACTGGTTCAACCACTATGGATAGCAGTGTGGAAGATTCTCAAACTAATGAAAATGGAACTACCATTTGACCCAGCAATTGTTCTACTGGGAATCTACCCAAAGGAGACCTCAGTACTTATATAAAGGGATACCTGTACTCAGATATTTATTGCAGCACTATTTATAATTGCAAGGACATGGAAACAGCACAAATGTCCCAAAACAGATGAATGGATTTTTAAAATGTGGTATATATTGTTCATCAATTAAAAATGACAAATTTGATGAATTTGAGATAACATGGATGGACCTAGAAGAAATCATATTGGCAGTAATAAGTCAGAAAGAAAAAGACAGAAACCAAATGGTTTTACTAATATATGGGATATAGGAAAAACAAACAAAAGGCCAGGAGGAAAAGTCAAAATAAGCTAAGAACCAAACTAAAGTACACAATGGCAGGGGTGGGGGGGTGGTGAGAGATGGGTGGGAGTGGACACGGAAGGGAGGTGGTGGGTGAACCTCAGGAATACAGAGATGTGAAATATATATATAAATAAATTATCTGATAAAAAATAAGATAAATAAATAAAATAAAAGGATTTATAAATAAATCTTTGTATACATAGTGAAATAATATTGACAGGGGTGCCTGACCATTCAAAATGGGAAGAACAGTTTTTGGGTGGAGTTGTGAAAACTGGATATTCACATACAAAAAACAAGAAACTGAACTCTTAGATAATACCATATACAAAATTAAAAAAAATATGAATCAAAGGCATAAAAGTAATACCAAGCCATGAAATTCTTAGAAAACAACATAGGAAAATCTTTATAGCATTGGATATGGCAATGACTTCTTGAATCTGCACCAAAAACAGAGGCAATAAAGGCAAAAATAAAGGAATTGGTGTTCATCAAAATAAAAAAAAAATCTATATATCAAAGAACACAATTAACAGAGTGAAAAAGCATAGCGAAAAAAATCACAAATCATGTATCTGATAAGATGTTAATATCCATAATACACAGAACTCTAACCAACAACAAATGAATAATCCAGTTTAATCATTAATGGGCTTAAATAGACATTTCTTCAAAGAAGATATACAAATAAACAAAAAGTATACAAAAAGATGCGACAAATCATTAGTCATTAGGGAAAAGCAATCAAAACCACAATGATATATCACTTCACATTCATTAGAATGGCTCCTATGAGAGAGAAAGAGAGAGAGAGAGAAATAGTATTAATAAAGATGTGGAGATATTAGAACCCCTATGTACTTATGATTGCCAGAAATCTAACATGGTCTAGGCATTTTGGAAAACAACATTGCAATTCTTCAAGAAAATTAAAAATGGAATTACCATATGATGCAGCAATGCCGCTTTTGTTAGCTATCCAAAACAATTTAAAGCAGGGGCTTGCAAAGATATTTGTACACCTATTTTCACAGTAGCGTTATTCACAATTGCCAAATGGTGGATGCAAGTTAAATGCCTATTGATGGATTAATTAATATCACTAAATGTGATACATAAATAGAATATGATATTATTCCATTTTTAAAAAGGAAGAAATATCCTGACAATTTCTATAACATGAATGAACCTTAAGGACATTTTGCTGAGTAAAATAAACCAGTCACAAAAGACAAATATTGTATGTTTCTACTATATAAAGTAGTTAGAATAGTCAAATGCATAGAAATAAGATGATGGTTGCCAGAAACTGAGAAGAAATGAGAAATGATTGCTTAATGGGCACAGAGTTCAAATTTTCCAAGATGAAAAAGTTCTGGCTATTGGTTGTAAATCAATGTAAATATATTTAACATTACCAAACTGCACACTTAAAAATGAGTCATATGGTAAATTTAGCAGCATGTATATTTTTCAGAACCTTTTGTAATAAAATAAAAGCAAAACCCCAGGTGCTTCTTAAAGCAAGTTTCTTTCTTCTCTGTTGCTAACAAACTGCTTTTCGCAAAGAAGGACATTCCATTGGGAAGTTTTAGAAAAACGAGATGGAGGAGACAATTTAACTGAATCACATATCAGACATCTCCAGAACAGAGAACAAGTAATGTGTGTAAAGTGTGTGAGGGAGTCGTATACCCACAAGAACTTGGGACCCCAGTGTGAGCAGTGCCAAGAGAGTGAAGGTGGATGAGGTTGGAGCAAGGGTTGTCTGTCTAGCTAAGCAGCCTGAACTTTCACATGGGGGTGCCAAGTTTCACTCTTCACAAAATAAATTGTAGTCATCAAAACTGTCATGTCTCAATGATTTGAGAACTGGCTATATAGAAAGTGAATATCCAAGTTGTGTCATTTTGTCTATGCTGCTTTCTTTTTTCATTTCACTGATCATCAACATCATAAACGTCAAAGAAATAAGGCATGGTAGAGAGCATATAAATCATGAGCTCTTGACATGATGGCCAGGAAAGGGTGCTGCTATATGGAATAAATTTCCTTATTTCATGAGGATGACATTTGTGTCCTTCCCACAGTTCACAGAGACACTGTATGAACAGGAGCCATTTTCTAACTACTAAGAGAGTAAGGAAGAAAATTACAGATTTAAAGCTTGTTTCTAGTACTTCATTGAGTGTCACTTTAAGGGGCAGGGTTACTATTCAAATATAACCATAGTCCTGATTTGGAGCTGCAACTGAGTTCCACAGGAACTTTCTGACCATGATAGAAAATTCCTGCACTGGGACATTTCTGCTGCTTTTGAAACTCAATTTCCAATACATGGAGCTGACAAAGTCATCCTCATTCTACCACATTCCTTTTAGGAATCAGAACCCCTATAAATTCAATCCTTCACTCTGTCATTGAGTTAGTACATCCTGCAGGTAGGGTGTTACTCTGGAAACTTAGACGAATACAGCTTGATCCCTGCTCTCTAAGATCTCATGCTCCAAAAGAGGGCAACAAATAAATAACAAGTGGTGGTCATCCTCAACATCACCAATGTTATATAAGGTACAGTCCCAGCTATATTCCAGTAAGGTACTGTACCTCTTCCTCCAAGAAGCCCTCTTGACCTTTTGATGATTGTCTCCCATGATCTCTCTCCCATGAGCCCTGAGAATACTTTATTCTCTGCACTGCACCTCAGCTAAGTCTTGTCTACTTGTGTATCACTGAAGTATTTTCTTTAGTCTACCTCAGTTCTTTTCTTCATTAAATGCACTTTCTCACAGCAACTCAATGCAACTCACCTCTTCACATTTCTATGTATCTTTTATCCCTATTGTTCTTTTGCCTGGAATAATATTTCCAGTCCATATGCTTTACCTGCTGGTTAATTCCTGTTCACCTTTGGAGGTCTAATTTAAATGTCCTGAAGAGTAACTCTTATCTCCTTGTGCCACACACACTTTTCCTACTTCTATAGCATTTCCTTCATTGTTTCTGAAATTTACTAATTTACATATCTGCCTGTTGCACAAGGCAGAACTACAGCAAGTTTTCGTTCTTTATCAGGGATTCAGAATCAGGCAGTGCACTACTTGAGGTAAAGATAAAATCTAAAAATCTCAGGGGTTAAGCACAATCAAATTCCAACCAGATTTTCCTGCTCAGTAGCAGTTGGAAGCTGAGCTCTTATAAAGTCATCCAATGATCAATTTGACTTAAATACTGCCAACTTTGGCTTCCAAGATTTCCCAAGTATCCTCATCAAATGAGCAAATGGGTGGAAAATAGAATAGTGGAGAAGACACGTTCCCTTTTTAATCACCTTGGACCAAGAGGCACACATCTCATTGAGGAGAGTTGGGCATATGTGTAAGGAGTGGGATGTGAGGGGTGGGAGTCTGTAAGCCCTGCCTAGCACCTAGGCAGCCCTTTCTAGTGGTGATCCTATGCCTAGAAAGAGGAGCTGGAATTTTTGGAAAATCACTGACCATTTCTGGCTAGGATGACAAAAATGAACCCTTTAGCCATAGGTCTATCCTGCTCAAGGGATAGCAGTGAACTACCAACCTCCAAACTTCAGGGGCACCAGCATTTAAACATTAAAAGATAAAGTTGCTGTGGGAAAAATTCTGATTCCTAAAAATAATGTGGTAGAAAAAACCTACAAACTGTATGAGACAATAAAAGATAATGCCATTTAATTTGGTCCTGTAATTATAGTTACTTCTTTCCAAAGAGCAGAGAATAAACACTCTAATTACTCTACAGGTTATATGGAGATTAATAAACCTGACTCTTTTAAATCTCTCCCTGCAGATACACATGGCTCATAAATATAAAAGATCAGGGCCAGACGTGACCAGTTATTAGACCTACCTCCCTGAGTGGAAGAAAGACGGGATTGTAAGGTGCAACCTAATTTGCTCCATAAATTGCAATAATCATTTTTTATACATCATTTATACCAATTCCCATGAAAATCCTTGAGCAGCATATTAGTAGTCTTTATTTGCATGTGAGGGAACAATTTTAGACAGGTTCCAAAATACTGTTCCAAAATGGCACAGCTGAGATTTGGGTCTAGGGCACCAAGGTTCAGTCCCTTCCACTGCACCAGATTCTTTGCAAGGACACCTTAAAGGAAGTGTCTCTTAGCACTATGCCCACAGAGGATTCTTTGGTTATAAATACGCACCTTCCATACTTAATGACCCAAGGATAGTTGCTGTCCCTTCAGATTGGGTCCCCAAGATAACTCCATGTTTTCCTGCAAGGCCTGACCTTCAAATGCCTCCTCCCAGCCAATCAGAGCCTTTGCTGTGACTTTGCAGATTGGCTCCAGTGAGCTCTCACAGAGATGAGCACCTGGAATTGGACTCCCTCATGCATTTATATTGGCCTCATCAACAGGATGGGGAGATCAAGGCCAGTCATCAGCACGTGCTGACAAGGAGCTCCAGGAAGAAAAAAAACCTTGAGCCAGACAACAGGAAGTAGAAACAACCATGGTAAGGGATGAGAGAGAACACTCCTTCAGCTTTGCATTCTGAGTTCAAAGAAGAAAGAAAGTCCTCTGTTTGTATGAAACCTGCCCTCCTCTCATGCAGGAGGTGAACTGGACATCCTTTTCTCTTATGAAAACCACTCATATCCACCTGTCCTCTTCCTCACTTTCCTCCCCAATCATGCTAGAGCTTCCTTCTCTCAGCTCATGTCCCTTCTGGGCATTTGAAAAAGGGTCTGCAGACTGGTGTGAAAACAAAAACAAGGGAAGCATGGAGATTAAGAAAACATACTAGGCAACAGACAGACCTGTGTTCTAGTCTGAGTCATCTGAGACATTGGACAAATTATTCCATTTTACTGAGGGGCCAGGAATTCATTCATCTGCATAATGGGGATAATTGCAAGATCTACCACATCACAGGCATAATACAAACAAAAGCATCAGGAAGTCAAAGGTAATATAAAATGCCAAGCTTAATATTTAGCATACAGTAATTACCCAATTTCAGGCAGCCTTTTTAAAAGCCTACAAATGAAGGAGAAGGATTTGGATCTCTAAATCCTACCTGGTGCTCTTCAGTTGTGTCATATTTGGCAAGTCACTTAGACTTTTTCAGACCCAGCTCCTTCATCTGTAAGAGAGGATAATAATGGTGGTGGTGTGATGATGATGATGATGAGATGATGATGATAATGATGTTTGCCCTTGAACTTTGCAGAAGTGATGATTTCTAATGGAGTGGCATTCATGAATCTCTTGGAGACAGTTGGTAGAAGTTACAGTCAATGTGTTCATTCAGTATTTTACTACAGAATCAAGACCAAGAAAGAGATCTGGCAATCCATGAGATGGTCTTACCACAGGACCAGAGACTGTAAAATCAAAAAGGTTCAGAGAAGAGAGACTCGAGAGCTACAAAGGGAGGCAAGAAGGGCCACATCTTTACAAATGGATGGGATTTGGCAGAAATGAAAAGCACATCCCAATATTGATGAAATGGTCACAGCTAGTGTGCTAGAAGAGAGGTCAGGGCAGGTAAACAAGGAAAAAACTCCTCTACTATCACTATCAAACATAAAGGACTTGACATAATAGGATGGGACCTCACCATGGCAGGGAGTTGGAGAGGGGGCAAAGAATGAGAAAGACATTTTATTGTTGTGGCCTTTTCTACAGATAATCTGTTGTCTTTGCTCTCCAGTATCCATTTATTATTCTGATTGGCCCCTGAGGAGGCTCCAACTCCCACCTACTTCTAGTGCCTAGAACTGAGGTCTGTCTGATAGGTAACCCAGGTTAAAAGTCTGAAGGAAAAAAAAGTATTCATCCTGTCTTCCCATCAAGACAGAATCTCAAAATATGTAGATTCTACTTCCTTCCACCCTTTTCTCTCCATTGCCACTGACACTTCCCAATCCAATTCATCCTTACCTCCCATTTCAGTACTTGGATCAGCCTCCTAACTGGTATCCTTGCCTCTACTCCCATTTCATTTTCCAGGAGATGGGTTTTCCTCCCTACAGTGAGGGTGTCCCTATTCTATAACTGGGACATTCAATATAATAGCTTGCCATGGCTTCATTCTACCCACATAATAGTTCCCTTACTCTTCATTGTGACAACTGTCTGATTATCTGGCATTGATTCTAGAGCTAACTGCTTACCTGCTTACTTGTATACTGGGGGTAAGTTTCTTCATTAATAAATTGGATACAACAAAAGTCCATCCTCTATTGGTTGTTGGAGGATTGAAGAAATTAATATATGTGAAGAACTAGAGTAATGTTGCAATGCTTTTTAATTCACACTGTCGCTACCACTAGCACCTTCTTCCTCCTCCCTTCTCCTCTTCCTCTTTCTCTTCCTTCTCCTTTTGTATTACTCTTTCTTACTCTTCTTCCTTTCACACACTTGTCTTCTAGCTCTGGACTACAGCTATACTGTGAATTAGTTCCTCCTGACTTATCAAGCACTATCTCCCATCAGAATCTTCTAAGGTACTCACTCCTCTGCTGGAGAATTAACCCCCAGTCAACACACCAGATTCTTTGCTTTTATCTTCAGCTTTTCTTTTTATAGAACTTTCCCTGACCACCTCAGATGGAAGGTGAGATGCCTATTACACACTCTAGGGCAGCTCATACCTTCCCACTTTGTAACATAAATCATCTAAGTAATTATTCAATACTTTACTTGTCCGCTGGACTGCAAATACCTTAGGGCAGGACCAAGTTTGTCACCATCTCCAGTAATCTGCGTGCCCCACCCTCCACTGCCACAACTCCAGCATTAAAAGGTTGTTACAATGTCTCCCCAGTTCCTTTTCCCTATGCTTTTTCATTTTCATAAAGGGAAGCATTCCTCCTAGTACAAATAAATTTCCCATTTATTTACAGCACTCTTTTATTTTGAAATTATTTTTAAAAAATGAACCAGAAGATCACATTTTAGTTCAACCGACTAAATCATTTAAAAATATTTATAATGGCCATTTTCAGCCTTTGTTCTAAAAAAAGGGGGTGGGGTGGAGAGCAGACTATAGAAGCCATCCATGATTTAGAATTAGCAGAGCCAAGACTCTGAAGGATCATCAAAAGCTGCCACTCTGCCCACTTGAAAGATGTTTCCCAAAATAAAAGACATGCCATCCACTGACACTTTCAGAGTCTTGAAACCATGCATGTTCAGCCTCGTGCCAAAAGAGTTTGGGAGAAGAGGGAAACGGCTGCTCCTAGCTCTATCTGCAGCCGCTTTTGAAGCTGCCATAGCAACAAGTATAGACTAAAAGTGATCCTTCCATATTAGGTGTGAACTGACTCCAGACAAGGAAAATAGCTTGCAGAGAAGAAGCTAACTTTGCTGGGAAACTCACCGGGAGTAATTTACAGACAAGGCATTCCCTCTGTTTTCCTCTCCGCCAAACCACTTGTGAATAAGAGTATGGACTTGTTGGGGTTTTTTTTTTTTTTTTGTCATTTCCTTAACTTTACATTCCTTCAAACATCTAGACATACAACCTCACTTGGCAAAATTGCACTGGAGTCCTCCCCCCCTTCCCAAATCACAGCACCCTCCCCTCTTGTTCTGCTTCTCAGCTGCCTGCAAAGCCCATCCATCTGTCAGTGCACATATGGGTAAAAGAGGCAAGCCAGGAAGTGGAGATGGAAAGAAGGATTTGTATTTCATAAGCATATTCTCAGTAGGGGAGTAGAAAATGCCCTCTACCAAAGCTGAGAAGAGGATGGTGGGTCTGAAGTGATGTGTTCTCAGTCTGGAATAGCCCCTCTAATGTAGATGCTACTTGGACACAACTTGATTTGGGTGTCAGGGGAACACCTTGCCCCCTTACCAAAAGCAACTCCTTATTCTGAACCCGAACCACCTCAGTCTCTCACCTCTCCCACCCATAAGCAAGAATGTGGGCCAGTGAGGTCACTTCATATGTCTTGGCCTGCTCTTTTCCAGGTTCTCCTCTTCAATCCTGAATCTGCTCAGATCGGAACTGTGACATGTGAAACATGCAACATGGAGTGAGTCACTTTATCTCTGAACACCAGTTTCCTCAGCTGTAAAATGCAGCTACTCACATTGACAAATTTATAACTTGAGAGGATTAAATGAGAGAATGCATGTAAACCTCATTGCACTGTGTCTGGGCAAGAATGAATGACCGGTGATTGTTTGTCTATTCCACCCACAAACATCATCTTCCAACTCACCTCCATAATATCTAATCTTGACAGATTTTGTCCTCAAGGCAAAAACCATGTTACCTTATTCATCTCTGTCTTAGTGATTTGTCTATAGTCCCAGTTACCTAACATATAGTGTCTGGCTCAATGTAGGTGTTTAATACATTTTTGTTATAAAAATGCACAAATTGATGGATGGGTAGATGGATGGGTGGATAGATGGGTGGATGCATGAATAATAAAGGGGGAAAATGAACCTTTTTTTGCCACATTGAGTCAGAGATAATGTGGTTTTCTGACAAGCCACTGAACCGAGACTTCTCTAGATGGGTTTACAAATTTGCCTAGTCTTCTGGTCTTTTCTGACCAGGAGTGGCTGCATGGACTTGGCTGAATCTTTTCTTTTCAATCCAAGTAGGAACTTGAGAATTTGGCTAAAATTCTTGTATTTAGTTTTGTTTCTCTTTCTTATCTTGACACCAAGTTTCTTTTTTTTTTTTTCTCTTTCTCCTTGAGTGCCAACACAGATGCCAGCTGGCCCACTGGTTCAGTTAACCCCTTCCAGCCTGCCCTCGAATGGCTTTGCCAATGCTCCATATTGCTTGGCTTTTCTGGGAACCCACATGGCTCCCTGCCTCATGATGTTTACACTGTTACCCTGCCTCTCTCTGAGCTCCCCCGGCCTGATTTCTTCTGTTGCACAAAGCCACATCAGAGGCGAGACAGGATTACACACCCACCTGGAAGGAAGGTGATGCATAAGGCTGTCAAGTGCTTTCCCTCATGTTCATGGCCCAACTAATACCATTTCACAAATGAGGAAGCCAAAGCTCATGTTATTGGAGTCACACATATGGGAAGATATGAAACCAGAACCCAAACCCAGGTCTTCTGACCACAGATATTGTGCTCATCACACTACATCAAAATTTTTCTCATGTTCTTACACTGATAGGGGAAATTTCACCCATCCTTATTTCTGTTCCATCTCCACATCCTGTCTTAGGTTCTCTGCCTCCTTTTTAGCTCTAATTTTATGGAGGGGAAAACCAAGGCTCAGAAATAATAGGACATCTATATAATGATGATGTCTCCCTATTGGAAAAGAATCATGGGGGGGGGGGATGATCACCACATATATTTTTATATAACATTCTGACCCTCAAGAAAAGACAAAATAGAAATTACTGGAGGGATGATAGAATCCATTCATATTATAACATCTTGGCCAAGCTGAAAAAAAACAAAAGGAGCAGAACTTATCTTCGTGTGGACGCCTTCAGCTGCTACAGAGCTAACTTAGCCCTTATCCTTAAGGTCATCTTTATCCTTAAGGTCTAAGCTAGCTCTACAGCATCCTTTGCTCACACTACCATGGCATTTACTACATATGTTAAAATCCTCTGTTCATACATTTCTTCTGGATATTTGCGGCTACTTAGCAAAACATGACAGAATGTACATACTTAAAACAACTTATTAAATTATCTCCCACAATTCTCTGGTTAACCAAGCTCAGGCACTTTGTCCTGGGGTTATAGCCAATGCCTAAAGTCAGAGTCACCAGTCAGAGTTAACTAGCTTTGCCCAGTATAACAAGTCCAAGAACAAAGTGCTTCAAGAAGTTATCAGGAGCTGCAAAGTTTCTTATGTCCTAGCCTCAAAAGTCCACTATGTCAACTGTCACTATGCCATTCTAGTAAATCACTGGAATTTGTCAAAATTCAAAGGAATAGTAGAGTTATCAACACTTTTAATCAGTCACAGAAAGAAGGGATCTTTTTAATCATCTCTGTGGGGTCAAGATCTTCAATGGAATTTAGCATACACAAAAAATAAGCATTTATTGATTATATTCAAACAGAAAAATTGTGCAGATTGGAAGAGATAGCACCTGGAACAATTTTAATGACCTCTATCTATGTCTTTGGAATTCTTTGGTGTATTTACTCTGAAAACCTAAATGCACTTAAAAATATGTCTTCCAACTCACCTGAAGTTCTGTTCTGGGTCTCTTTGGTAACCAGAAATACATCAATGCAGTAGTGTTAAAAAAGGAAGAATTTTCTATGCAGACTGGAAGAGGGCTGATAGTAATGCCAAGTTCCCTGACCGCTTATCCCCTAGAATTAATAACACTGATTTCTCTAAATGAAGAAAAACAGTAGTTAAAATACTATTGTGCACATAGTTACTTTTTGAGCATTCTCCTAGTCATTCATAGCAGTTACATAATTATAAAAAAAGACTACCATATTCATTATAATATGGGCTCTGGACTCAGACTACCAATGTTTGCTTCTGTTTCTACCATACATACATACACACATACACACATAATACATAGAGATATGTTAAATTTCCTATGTTTCCATTTCATCAACCATATAAAGGTTAATAAAAGCATCTAAATCTAGAGTTATTATAAAAATTTTAGCATTTGATATTGTGTCTAGAATATAGCAAGTACTCAGTAAATATTAGCTGTCATTTCTAGCCTTTCTTTCTGTTCTTTACCTCTAAATTTGAACAAACATCTCCTTAGCATTTACTATGTGCTTTTTCTTTCCTATCCCTATCTAATTACCAGTTCCTATTTTTTCTTGGTATCCAGAATAGGCCTTGTTGTTTTACTTGGATTTGTATAAAACTTTATCCTCCTCAAAGTATTCCTACATCTTTCTTTTTAATCTCAACTAAAGTCTCTTTAATAAAGGTAACAGGATTTTTACAATTGTTTCCATTTTTTGATGATTGAAGAGAGACGAAAAGATGTGATATGACGTGCTCAAGATTATCGACATAGTAAATTATCCAAGCAGGGAGAGACTCTCACTGTCATAGTATAGATTTCTAATAATTTCCCTAATAAACATGTGGTTTCTAGTAATGTCACCAAGTTATATAACATGTGACTTCAAAGGCTGAGAAAAATCATTAGATTTGGGACTTTCATGGACTTGGTAGCAAAATACTGAGTGTTTATTCCTACTGAATTATCAAAATGAACATAACCTTCCTGTAACAATTTGAAAGACAATTCATTTTCCTAAAATAAAAGCAACTGTTCTTACCAATGGATCTTAAATAGAAGTTTTGTGATGATTTAGAATTTGCTAAGGATTCTTGGAAGCCAGACCATGATGACTTTGTTGCTAATTCACAGAGGCAGATGCCCTCTCCTCTTTAAATCTAATTCATGGCTTATGTGAATTCTCTGGTTTGGAGAGAATCTATGCCAAAGGCAATAAGACAAATCACCCTGATATGAATTCAGCACACTCAAAGGATGACCCACAGCTAGCTGAGTAATCCCTACAAGTGCCATTAGCAAATGAAGGTATTCAAAATAGTAGTCCACATAAAAGCTTTTCCACAAGCTAAAACATCATAATATGGGAAGAGAGCATTGGACTGAGAA
Source organism: Uropsilus gracilis (assembly GCA_004024945.1). Classification (NCBI taxonomy): domain Eukaryota; kingdom Metazoa; phylum Chordata; class Mammalia; order Eulipotyphla; family Talpidae; genus Uropsilus; species Uropsilus gracilis. The sequence goes on from PVHY01007178.1 coordinate 29,024, forward strand.
TGAAAGGATAATTCATATGCTTTAAACTCCAGTCATGTTAATCTCAAAATAATAAACATTAAGCACCCACGTGGTGACATGTATTGTTCTAGAGAAGATGAAACGTGGTCTCTTCTTTCAGTGTCTGTACCCTTGTAAGTCTGAGGCACCCAAATACTAATGATAATGTACAAGTTACCTTAATAGAGAGATACATAAAATGATATGCATAAAATGACATCATAACACCTGGAAGGGACATCTATTCCAGAAGAGGAGTAGAGGAGGCTTTCTCAAGGAGATATCAGCTGATATAAATTTTAAGAAATGTGTGCGTGTTGTGAAGGCAGAGAAGAAATTATAAGGGCAATGTAGCAAAAGGAGTAGTCTGAATGAGGCATAAAGCAGCATGGTATGGAAAAGAGGGGTGATAAATCTTTCCATATTAGTAAAGTACAACATCTGTCATACCATCCAACAGGAAGCACAGGAGATAAAGATAGAGAAATAAAAATGAAACCATGTGCTAAGAACTTTATACACATTATCTAATCTCTAGGTCAGATTAGTGTTAAAGATAGTGTTTCCTCATTGCACACATGAGGAAAATAGGGCTAAGAAGATTAAAAAAATGTTTTAGCTTCACTCTGAAACTCTGAATATACCTCAAAAAAAAGTTGTATTCTGATTTTAAAATAGATCTATACCTTCTTATGGAAATCCATCTTCATTCTGTGTCTCTTGTCTCTATTTGTTGAAATAATGGGAACCGTACAGAAGACTTTCTCAAACCACTGCCTGCTGCTGTATGTTAGGATCCTACAGGCTCCCTTAGCTGCTACTGCAGAGCTGGAACCACGTGTTTGTTTTCAGCACCATGGAGAGGTGCCGCATTGCTGAGAGCTGCAGACCCTAAGGTCAGACAATGCACAAGATAGTAGGAGGCCTACAAATCTTCCTTTAAACAAGACATCAACAAAGACAAAACAAGACAAAAACAAAGACAGAAAGGCAAGGAGAAAGAAGGTCTGGAGAGAAGAAAGAGGAATTGTCCATCACTAGTGTTTTCTCAAACAGCAGCTGAGTGATATGCTAAGTGAGACAAAGTGAACTAAATAAAGAGAATAAATTGTAGCAGCAACGTGTCCTCGACATCATAATACAGATGCTGTAATCATACAAGGCTAATAGTCTGAGTCACTCCACAGCCACCACGAACAAAAAATTGATGGGATATGCCTTGCGGCTGCTCACAAAAACCAATAAATTAAATTTGGTAACTTTGGCCCAGAGACAGGGGGAGACACAGTAAAATTACGTAACCGGTGGCTTATTCCTTGAATCTATTTCTTTTTCTCACCTTTTAAATGAGTGTTCTAAAGTCTCTTGTATCCCTTTACCACAATCAAATCTTCTACTCCAGAAAGAAGTCACTATCTGATTTACACTAAGGTGTAAGTGCTGCTAAAATGTAAAAAGCTATCTCACAGAGGATGATCAGACACAAAGGGACTGATTTACTCTAATTTAGCCTCTATGAGAACAGAATAGTTTCCTTTCTTATTCACAGCACTTATTATGGCATTTAATGTGTGTTCAACAACAACATCAATAATATTAACTAATATTTATTAGGTGTTTACTATGTGGTAAGTGCTTTTTGTGTGATAATACTTTTAATCCTCATAACAGCTTTATGAGATAAGTAGTATTAGTATCCCAATTTTTGTATGGGGAACCTGGGACCTGGAGAGGAGATTAACTTCCCAGGGTCACATTGTTAAGGAATTCAGAGGCAAGATTCAAAGGCATTTCAAGAGGAATGCTTGAAGGCAAGAATCAAAGAGGCAAAATCTAAATCCAAAAACCATGTTCTATAGTGATAAAAGGAAAAAACAGAGAGACACACAGAGAAAACCATAACATGGATAGCACATATACACAAGAGTAAAAGTGTAGTCAAAATATTTAAAATGTTATCAGAGCCCATGTGTCCTCACAATTAAGGAAAGAAAAGGCATTAACCCATCCATTCCACTCAACATATGAGTGAATAAATGTGTGAGTAATGAACAGGAATGCATTACAAAACTCCTTGGTGGTAAAGGGAAAAATAGCTCTTGACTAGGTGACTAAATGGGAATTGTGACCTGAGTCTGGCTGAAGTCACAGATAACTTCAGAACATTAGCCAGTGGCCAGAGCATGAGTCTAAAACCTCTGCCTTGGATGTTGGTTTCCTTACTCTGGCTTCTTATCAAGCCCCTTTATTCTAATGAGTTTGTTCATTCTATTTCTGTTTGTTTCTCATTCTGCAAACCCTTGGCCAAGCCAAGGAAAATCAAAATCAAAAATATAACTTACTGAAGCAGCCTCAGAAAACCCCAGGAGAGATGGCTGTAGTCATAAGAGGAGAAAATAACCCAGTGGAGTATAAATAAGTTTGCACAGCCATGGTGAGGGTGAATTGCACATTCCCTCACTCCGTTATCCCTGGAAAGCCCCAGGAGAACTGGGCATTGTCAAAGTAACCTTTAGATGACCCAGCTGCTGGCTGCCTGGTCTAGCTCTTCAGCATGGAAACAGGCACCCAGATCTTGACTCTGATAGCAAGGAGGATGTTTAGAAAGCCCCAGATAGGCCAACATATAGGAGTCATAAGCTTTATTTATTTAATTGCCTCTTTTCCCCCTCAATTTTCAGTATTAGCAAGACTCAAGACAAAACATCTCAGGATTAGCCTCGTATGAAGTAATCAATGGGTATTTTGGTAACATCTGCTCAGAAGGAATCTTTGGGGGGCAAGACAGATCCTCTTTCAGTCACTCAGAGAGCTCACAGCTCTTTGCACCTGCCAACACATCTTGGTGACCTTGCAACCCACACCCAGAGTCCCTGGGCCTTGTACAGGTGACTTATTTCCTGTATGATTCAGCATCCTGATTTCTCTTTCTCAGTCATGGCTGAGTTCCTCCATGTTCTCTATCCACTGCTATGCTAAGATCTATTAGATTTTAGCTGCCGTCTGCCTATTAACTTACTCAGTTTCTACCAATAGATAAATGATATCATGCTACAAAGCTGAGATAGAATTTCATCAGATAGGACTTAATCATTTTTGACGATGGGAAAACTTTGCAGCTGCCAAAGCAAATTGAACTTCTTAAGAAGTTACCAATCTGTATACAGAGCCTATAAAGTAAATTCTTAAAATATCCATTCATAGCATCTTAAGCATGAAGTGACTGAAGGAAACTTTTAATACAGTCCTATATCTTCCAATTCCATTTAACTCAGATTCAATTTGTGCTTAGAAATGTAAAAGCATCTACTATGTGTCAGGTCTTGGGAACAAAGAGGTGATGAAGACTAAGGTCCTGCTTTTAAGAGCATTCTATCTAGTGAATCTGCCACAGAAAACTGTAAGTCCAATTCCACGAAGAATGTTTCAGAACCTAAGACAAACTGCAATGGTTGCTTATAAGAGAGAGGCTAATTACAACTGAATACAGCAAGAAAGAATTCAGCAAAGTGCAAAGTTAGCAGTAAAGGACAGAACTTGGAAACCACATATAGAAAGTACACATTTCAGGTAGAGGGCACAATAAATTCAAAAGGTGGCATGCTAGAGGTACATTATTCTAAAGAATGAAATGCATGCTTTGCCCAGAATAGTGTGGGTGTGCATGTATGCTCATGTGTACATATATATGATAAATGGTGAAAATTATTGGTCCTCCTACTCATCAGCAAGCCACTATAGGATGATGTAAGAGCACATTCTTTAGAAAATTCTCCCAAGATTCCTTATTGTCTTAGGCATTTCTTTTAAACAACTGAAATTTGTCATTGTGATTTCCCATTGCCTCTCGCCTTCTCCCCAAGATTGAGTCACTGTGGGCCATTATTGTCTTATTCACTGTGCTCCCATGCCAATGGATTTCTGTCACATGGAAGAGATTTGTTGGATTAATGTATTACACCTGCCTTTTGTAACTTTGTTTAACTTTTCACACAGGTGAGAAATCTGGGGCATGGAGAATTAAATGAGTGGTTTTTCTTCACCAAGTTAGTGAAGGAAAACTTTATTTCTAGAACTTCTTATTCCATGGGATGGGGTTGGGAAGGGTGGGGGTACAGGAAATACCTGTAACCCTGTCAACTATAGAACTAGAGACATCACAATAGTTTTTGGAGTCTTTTATCAAAATTTCCCAATGAAAACTTATCCTTGACTTCCTCCATTCTCCCCTTTCTTGATTTCCTCAAACCGTTCTTTCTCTCTAGGTCTTATATTACATGTTCTTTTTAAAAAAAAAATATTGCCTAATACTCCTTTTTACTAAAAGAAAAGTAGAGGGGAGATTTTGTCCGTTTCACTTATTACTGTATACCCAGCACCAAAGACATACCTGGCTTTCAGCAAAGCTCAATGACCGAAAGAACAGCCACCCTGGGAGGGGAGGCTGTGCAGACAGGACTACAAACCTCAAAGAAGTGAGAGAGTCAGCAAATCCCTGTAGTGTATGCACAGCAGTACCAAGCCTTCTGGTGTAGTCAGCCAGAGAGCCACAGTTGGTGTGGTTTTTCTCATGGAACATAACAGCATGATAGAGAGGAGAAACTAGGCAAAGAAAGAATAGGGGGAAAGGTGAGCATGTAAGCTTTTTATCTGTAAAACAGGGTTAATAATGACTATCTCAGAGTTGTGAGAATTAGGTGAGAATATTTGTAGCTTATAGAGAAAAATGGAAGTTAAGATGACTGCCTTAAATGACCTGCACTTTGTGTTATCTGAGTAGGTTGCTTAGAGTTCAGATCAACATCAGGTTCTGAAGGTGCAACACAGAGTACAAATCCCCCTGCCCTTGAAGAGGTGTGCAGTCTAGTAAGCTGCTGCAATAGCTTGAGAGTGATGACAAGATCATTCTCTACTCAGGAATCCATCAACCCAAGAGAATACTCAATGAAGAACTCCCACATTGCTTCCAGACTCAGGTTCTTGGTGACACTTGTCTCAGTTCTCCTTAGGTTCAGAAGACACAGGGAGCAAGTGGATGGGACAGGCATACCTAATATATCCTCATATATATATATATTATATTGTATATATATTATATATATAACACATATATATTATATACTCTGGTTTCAAGGTGAATTATAGTAAATGACAAAGTAAAAGTCCCAGCAAATCAAGTATTAGCATGTGGAGATAAGAGTAAATATGACCTACTGGAGTTCATCAGAGGTTTCCTGAGTAGGTGAGAGCTGTACTGGGTCTTAAAAGATGATATAACAATATAAAAAAAGGCATTTGAAGAAAGAAGGTGAATCAAATGTTATAGTTGAGTGATTATCAGGCAATTTGGAAATATTCACATGTGACTGGAGGAGAAGGAGGAGGAGGGCAGAACTGATAAGGAATCTTGTTACAATGAAAGATTGGATGAAGACTTCGATCACTAGAACCTTTCCCACTGTCAAATTGACCAGATGACTGGCCAAGTGCTTTTAAGTAAGATATTTTGATTAAACAAATACTACACCTTAAAAAATACTGTACTACAAAGGTTTTTGAGCTGTCAGTCCCTCCACCACACACGGGACACTACATCTTCATGACAATTCTAAGCGAAGTTGTGCTTCACCCTGGCAACGGCTTCAATGTATTCAATGAATGCTATGAATATTATAAAGCTAGTACTTGTTTCCCTAGTTTTGTTTAGATTATGTGGAAGCTCAAGGCCAACTTTATGGCCATGGAGCTATTATACAAGACTGTATGTTAACTAGTTTACTGATTCTACAACTCTCTTCATTTTATTTTCCTACCATCATTACTCCTTGTTCACCTTTGCTTGTTTATAACATCTTGTGATTTACATCTGTTGAAGATACTTCAAATCAAGCTTTAGAATGATGTGGGAATAAATTATTTACCAATACTAAAGTCTTGATTGTAGCCCCAGGCTTTCAGCAGACCAATGGTGGACAGAGCCTACAGAAGCAGCCCACACCACCTCAGCAACACCATTACCACTCCAAGTCCCAGCCAGCCAGTGGCGCAGACATTCTCCAGGTCCTGATAAAGCTGTCACTGCACATATGCTGGTGACAGTATAGGAAGCTGGAAAGAGATGGGAAACTCTGGGAGTGGTGGTGACAGGTACTAAACTAAATAAATCCTCTGATAGGGGGTAGAGCCCCAGTCAAAAGTTGACCTTGAAAGGGAGACAGACTAGGCATAGTGATGTCTTGCAGTACTTTCTCCAGGAAGCCACCCAACCTGGCAAGGGGGCCCCTCTTCTGGGCTCCAAATTTTGCCAATGTTTATCTGTCTTTCTCCACTTCTCAGTAAGTGACTACATGATTCTGTGGCATCACGTCTGCTGATTACCTCACACTCATATATATATATAAGAATCACAACAAAATGCTTGAAATGCAAGTTCCCAGGTTGTATTCTCAAAGATTTTAATGTCATGATTTGAGCAAGGCTCAGACACCAGCATCTTCAATAGCTGAAGTTATTGATCACAGATTCTAAGAAATCCTGTCTTTATTGAACTCCTGATGAAGAGATCTTACTTCTAAACCTGCACACCCAAGACAGGGTATGCCTCAGAGCAGCATGCCTCATTCAATGAATTAAGCACCCCTGCCCCCAAGCTATAACCTTAATTCAAGACCACCTAGCCCAGAGCTGGGAAACTAGGTCTGCCTGATTCCAAAAGGTATATCCTTTCCACAGCCCCAAGCAAGAAGGTGCCAAGGTTCATCCCAGTGGTATCTAGGGAGACTGTGTACTTTCCAGGAGGTGTGCAAATGCTCAAATGAAGAACATATTAGAACTTATTAGAATTTCATTTTACAGTTTTCTTCACATATCCTTTCTCTTTTTGCTTTCATATGTCCATGACATATAAGCATAATAAATATGGAGGTACAAGTTCACAAGGAATGCATAAATAAACCTACACACCTAGGCTGCTTGCTTAAAACCACCTTATTGATAGAGCACAGATGAAACCTTGGGAGACCAGTGGTTTAGGTGCCTTTCCTCTGTGATAGCAACACAGCAGTGCCCAAGTCCATGCACCTTGAAGACACTACGTGTGGCATGTGACGTGTCCTGCTGAGACTTCTCAGGGGGTGGAACAAGGGATGGATGAGCATAATTACTGCAGGGCGATTAAGTACCAGTGCTCAGAGTTATGAGGGACTGCACATTTTGTCTTCTTGCCTACCAAAGACTGATTGTAATCTGCTGGGCTCCCTAGGACTGCCTTCCTACACCACATAGCCAGGGCTAGACTAGCCATGTGCTTCCTGGAGGCAAAGGCAAGGAACTCTCTGCAGGGGAGAATGACAGACACAGAGATGAGATAATAACACTCCTGCATTCTGTCTCATTTCTCTCTCAGGTCTGTGGGGGTTGTAAGAAGAAAGGGTGATGTTTTAAAAAATAAAGAAAAGAAACAGCCATGTTTAGAAAGCAAATTTACTGAACAGACAAGGCTAGATTTAGGCACACAAGTAACTCTTCTGATGACGCACATGGTAGAAAAATAGGGGAGGGGAGTCTCTGCTCAGAAAGGAGAGAGATCTCTGGGACATGTGTTCAACCCCCTTAAGGGCCTGAGCATGCAGGAGAAACTGCATTGCTGGAACCGAGCATTTGGAAGGTGCCATCACTCTAAGACAAGCAGAGGAGGCAAGGCTGCTGACTGGGGTCAAGGAGATGGCAGAGAGAGGACTGAGGCTCACAACTCTACACATTGTGCTCTGCACAACAGGGAAATTCAAGGAGAGAATCCATTCCATTGCACTCTGCTTGCCAAGTTGGAGCCTGTTAGCAAAGAAGGAAAAGAGCTTTTCCTCATTTTTCTGCCCAGGATCTTTTTTTTCTCAATGGTCCTAGTATTAACAGGGAGTTTTCTCCAATGTATACAAAGAGGCAGCAAGGGCCGGTGGTGGCCATGGATAGAGGATCTTGTCCACAATGACGTGACTTCACATCATGACTCAAAAATATTTAGGAAGACTACAAATACAATATGCAAGGAATTCCAGATCACTGTAGGAGTCTGGAAAAAGCAGTTTTAAACTCTTTGGACTTGTCAGTTTCACAGCTTACAGACAGCTGAGGTAACCGGGACTATGAAACACATGAAGTCATGAATTCACAGACGTGCCGGGAAGTGACTGGACTCACACAGATATGTCTGAGCAAAGTGGTAAGAGGGAAGGTCCATGAGAATTTTAGGTTGCTATAGTCCCCTCTACTATCACTTACTGAGACCTAAATTGTCTGCTGATAATCAAAGTAAAATGGAGAGGAGAGTCCACACAGGGAAACTGAAACCCAGAGAAACTATGTCTTTCTTACTCTGAACCCAGATTGTCTTGAGTTCAAATTCTGACTCTGCCACTTAGTGACTGTAACCTTGGGCAAAATAATTAATCTGAGTATGCCTCAAGTTTCTCACCTGTGAAATAAGAATAACACCTTTTACTCATATGATTATGGTGTAATTCAATATATGCCTGGCACATAAGAACTGAGGTGACATTAGCTATCATAATTGTTGTTATTGTTGTTATCATGTTGCCTTCTATGATCTTGTTCAATTTTTACCACCTTGGATGGTGGGCAAAGAACATCATGATTTTTCCATTTGATATTACAGGACTCTGTAGTTAAGGATAGAGCAAGGAGCACCAAGGGACAACAAAGAAACTGGGTCCCCTGAAACCTAGGGATGATTTTGAGACACATACCTATTTAGGTCTTTGATGGCTATAGATGGTATGGGAAATTTCAGACAACTAACCAGTTCTCAATTTAAATTTTGCACTAAGATACAGAAATAACAAGATACTAATATTCCCATTAGTCCAAGAAAATTTATTTTCTCAAGAATGTTGTCTATATTAAAGGAGAGAAGAGGCATGAAATGTCAATGAAAGACAGTGAATGCTGGTTATGAGTCCTATCTGAGGCTCTGTTCTTGCAACAAGGTTTGGAGGTCAGGGGAGGAAAATAAAGGGAGCCTGAACCAGTATATACTTTCCCTTTCCAAGGGTGCAAGAAATTCACTCAAGTGCAGAAATTCCACTGTATTTTTAATGGCATTAATGTGCCAGGTGTTCACAATCTGTGCATTTCATCATCACCATCATCACTGCAACCCAATTACATAGGTAATATTACTAGTTTTCTGAGAAAGTAGTACACAGCTAGAGAAAATTACTATTGACAAAGTCAAATAGTCCTAGGCTAAAGGCCTAGGACTCCAACAAGTTTAAGTGTAGGGGTTCTTCAACAAAGCCACCTGCATCCAAAGATGTTCTCAGTCATTTTCTTGGTGTGTAGCCCCAAGAAAATTATTTAACTTCTCTGAGTGTCTACTTATTCATTTGTAAAATGAGATGATGATAATAGAAAGTATATCAGAGGCTGTTTTGAGTATTAACTAAATTTATGTCTGTAAAGTGCTTAGACCAGAGAGTGACTGACAAATATCAACCATTAAATGTATCATTTTTCATCACTGTTTTCATCCTGTCCCTGGAGAACTCTGGTATCACTCTGGAAGTCACTAGACTCCCCATCTTACCAAGTCTAGTTTCTGAGACATAATGCCAGGCATGTTGCCTGTTGGCACGCAGGTCTGTTCCCCACCTCTTCCATGTTCTGTTGCTGTCCCTGGGGAATGGCTCCCCAAAATTGCAATTATAAGGATTCATTATTAACTGACTTTCAAAGGATCAGTCACTCAGAAGTACACACAAGAAACTGGAGGATGAGAATACCACACTCCCTGTATCATACTCCAACCTTCACCCAATGAGTGACCCTCCCTCTGTGACCTCAAGCCATTCAAGTGCCTCCAGTCTGGACACCAGTCCAGACATCCCTTTCACCCATGTTCCAGCATTTCTTAATCCTTTCATTGGCTCAGTTAGAGCTTCTTGCTCTTACTAATTTCTGAGCTGTCCCATTTGACTTCTCAGTTCTTCCAACACCTTTGTAACCACATTATCACACTGAATCCTTGCCTCTCGGTGGTCCTGCTACAACTCTAGCTGATATGAAGGACAGTGTAAGGAAATGAGCACATCAGTGAGAACAGTGTCTGTTCCTCAACAAACTAGCAGAACAGGGACCCAGCCTCTCTAGGAAACAACAAAGGAGCCCAGATATCAGAACTGAAACCCAAAAAGTGAAGTCTGATAACCATGAGGTGGAATCCCACCACATTGCTTCGCAAAGGAAAGATGGCCTCAAATCCTGAGCAGGACTGTCTCTTCATAGAAAAGTCAAGGGATTTAATCTCAAAGGAGAAGGAAGTATGCCGACTACAGAGGATTGGGTGTTAACCATATTTGGGTTAATTTAATTATATTGTATGTGCCCTGGGAGAGCTCACAATTTAAAGGAGCCCCATGGGGAATTCTTTTGTCAGCAAAATTATCCCCCTAATTTATTTGCTTATGTTTGGAGTTTCATATATTGGGTTCATTTATTTATTTATTTACTTATTTTTATCCAGGAACAATAGGGCCCAACTCAGCTGGGGATGAGCAGTTGCTTTGAATTAGGCACTGTTTAGAATAAACCACAATCAGTTTAGTAAATTTTTGATTAGATTAGCCTTGCAAATAGGCTTGCCTAAAGTGAGTAGCAATGTGTTCTGGGTATGTTTAAGGGGGGGGGGGCGTGAAATAAATCATGATTACAGTATATATCAGGAAATAACCCCCGATATCTGCTACTTAGGTACCTCTTAGACACTGGTCTAACATCTTGGTCAATGTAGCTTTGAAAGCATCATTTGTCTCATGGTGATTTCCACTCATAGGTCATGGTTTTACCTGCTGGGACCACAGCCAACAAATTCACTCCCCAAGACTAATGCTATTTTTAGCTATCCTTTGCTCTTAAAATGAAATTTTCTAATTTCTTTAGTCATTCCTCCTGTGACATATCTGCAACTGAGGACTGGCTAATGAGTTACAGTATATAAGGCTGGTAGAATAATATGAAACTACTAAAATAACCTTTATAGAGTAGGGAGATAAACTCCTAATACTGAAAGACAGGAGCAGATTACACAATTGGAAAGGGAAAAGAAATTTCTATATTGCTGAACACTTAAATTCATACATGCTTTTGTGTTTTCTAATTGTGGAAGTAATTTGGCAACAATACAAAACAAGGTCTCCAAGTTCCCAGATGATAGCAGCTGCCCAAAACAGTTCTATGCATTAACCACAACAAAATCACAGGAATATCCTCAAAACCAGAGGCCCCAGTACTCTACTTGGTTTAACTGAATATCTGAGGATTAACCTGGGGTCCTGTGTTCTTCATAACCTTTTTACCACAGCAATAAGCAATAGTGAACATTTCTATATTCCCTTTCATTCCCTTCCATTATAAAGATGGTATTTACTCAACTTGGAATACAACTTAGAACATTGAAAAGTAAGTGTCCTTTGAATTAGAATGTTTACTTGACTTAAACATTTAGAGAACTTAGAAAAAGAATCTCCATAATTGTAGAACATTAAGACAACCACTATTTAGGTTTGACATAAAGTTCTTGTGTTTTTCCTAGGCACCATTTATATTTGGTTTATTTATGCTGGGGTGATTTAGTTGCACATGCCATATTAAAGTTTGTGCTTTTCTCTGAACATTGTCTTAAAACTATTTTTCTCTCACATTTACCAAATCTTCATAAAATTTGGTCACTGCTCGATGATTAGCTTCATTGTGCTTACAAATAATACAGGGACAATATCTCTGCGTGTGAAGCAATTTATATTGCAGTATTTTCTTATAATATATGCCAAGAAATAAAGTTAATAGATGAAAGCACATGAATATTTAATTTTAAAAATCAAATCATCATAATTACTTAAAGTTCCATTAAGAGGGTGTGTCCACTTCTCAAGCATCTCTGATCCTGGAATATTTAATTCTATACTACAAAACTAAAACTGATTTTGCTAAAGGAAGCATCTCAAAATAACTGGTGTGCAAATAATTGAACAAGTTACATGAAAATCTTGTTATTGGGCCAAATTTGAAGTGTCCCTGCGATGAAGCTGACATGCAGGGGGAAATTTTATAGCAAAGTCTTCTCAGATTTCCAGAACTGCTGCATGAGAGGGTTTATAATAGTTTTCTCCCCTCAGTCCTCTCTTTGTGGTGAAAGAATCAGTATTTACAGGGTACCCACATGCTGGTCAGGACTCTCCTGTGTGGGTGACAAGGCAGGAGAGGAGAACCTAGTTCTTTGACAGGAAGAGAAAAGAAATGTGAGTGAGTACTCATTATTGGAAGTCTCAGATTCTCCTGGAGAAATAATCAGGGTCATCAGTGCTCAGTGGATTTTTTCAAGGACCCTTCAGGAATGAAATAAGTTGGCTTTGATTAAGCTAATTCAGCAGTGGTTCATCAGGGGGGTGGAGGAAACATGTTGGGGGGAACTGGAATGGGTAAAATGAGGTTTTGAAGAGAATGTTGAATGTAAAGAAATAGGACATTTTAAATAACTGAATTTTAATTGCATGTGAAGTGGACACAGCTTCTTCCTAAGAACTTGGTTGATAATCCCAGGACACTGGGAGTTGGCAGATGGCATTTAGCCCCATTCCCCTCTTCTGGGCCCACTTCTGAGACAAACTATACCTGTGGTGTTTGGTTTCAGGTGTACTGACATCTTTCCAGCATCTTACTGCTTCTCCACTGACAGGTTTTCCCAGCACGTAGCGGCATTTACTTGGCTTCCAAACTGGGAAGAAGTAAATGTCCCCTAGTCAATGTTTCACCAATGATGAATGAGGGTAAATGGAAAACACCCCAGCTCCCAGCTCATCTATAGAGGCAGTTCTCAGACACATTCTATAAGAATTCTCAGAGTGTCTCCAAGCAGGATGGGGCCCACATTGTCCACAATAACAATCCAAAATTAATGTACAAATTATTGACCTACTCTTCTTCTCTGCCTCACTCATCCAAACTATCTCTTGTGCTTCCCCCAAACTACCTCCCAAATAAGTCATATAATCTAAGCCCTTGTTAGAGAGTCCACATTTTGGTGAGCTAAACTAAAATAAGGTAGAAGAAAATATTCACACCCATTTGGCAGGTTAGAATACTGACTTTCAAACAAAAGTAAGGACTTTCCCAAGGTCATCTGTTGCCAAGTGGCAACATCAGAATCAGAAACTAACTCTTCTATTTCTGTTCTCTCCACTCTGAGAGATTTTAATTTCCAATTCTAGTAGCAACAATTTACTGAGTACCTACCAGACACTATGTGGGAATACTGGAAACTCCAAATCAGTGAAAGAGAAAGTTATTTATCATAATGCAAAATCTTAAAAGTAGGATTCATCTAGTTCAATTCCATTATGTATTATGCAGCATTATGTATTTATCCAGGGCTTACCTCACGCTAATACTTTGTTAGACACTGGGAGCATAAAGAAGAATGAAACTTTTCCTCTGCCCTTAAGAAGATTGGAATCTAATGGCAGGAGACAGATGAGTGAGTCAAACACAAACGCAAATACTTTTCAATATAAAATGGTAACTGGACAGATAAACTAAAACTGATAGGGGAGTAGAGAATACCAACATCTAACTCAGAATTGAGGGAATGAGCACTGGAGAAACTGTTTCTTGGAAGAGATTCACTCATTAATATATGCATGCAGACAATATTCCCTGAGTTTCTACTACATTCCAGGTGGTGCTAGAAGTTGGATTACACTGACGAATCATACAGCTGGAGACCGTGCCTCAGGCCAGAGCTAAATCTTGGGAAATGCCTGAAAACTGGCCAGAAATAGGGGAGAGGGGAATGGTTTTCCAGATGGACACATAGCATGTGCACAGCCAGGGAAGCATGAAACAGCATTTTAGGGGTGAGGCAGGTTTTGCTATGTAGGGGGAAAGGGGAAGAATACCCAGGACACAGGACAGGATGATTAATGTGGAAAGTAGACCTGAAGCCACCAATGGAAGTTATCCAGCATAAATTCTAGCCACAGAGTAATTTGTTCTTTGTTTCTTGTTCCATTTTTAACGCATCATTGTTCCTGGACTGTGACTCTATCTCCTAGGTTCCAGCCCAGAGCTCACTCTGTGAGTCTGACTACAGACTCTGGTTGTGTTCTTGGTAATGTCTCTTGGAAGACATTACCCTTTCAGCTTGGTTGGCCTCATGCCCACCCTATGTGCCCCAGTAAGCACTCACAGAGGGCTATAACTTTCTTCTGTTCAGTTCTACATGCCTGAATCTATTCTTTGGCCTTTACACCTTGCTTCTTTTGGGACGCATCCCTCCAGAGTGAAGTTCAGGGGTGCCATGAACAGGTGTGCAGAGTCCAACCTATGTACTAAAAATGGCCTCATCACGGTTTGCTGGGAAGGTCTGAAAGGTGCCCCAAATCTATCCATTCATTCAGAAGATACTAGATGCTTTTCAGTGAGTTTCTTTAAAGGCAAATATGCTGACTGCTAGGGAAACCCTGACAGCAGCCATCACAGCAGTGCCTGTGTTCATCAGGGACCCAGAGCTGGGAGGCCAAACGTTGTCCTGATGCTCTTCTTTTTTCTCTGTCTACAATTGAGCCACCTGACCCTGTTTCACCCCTTGCCCCCAGGCTGAGGTAGAATTGCCAACTCTACAACGCACCCGGGTCTTATAAAGGAGAAATTTAAGCAGCTGTGTGTGTACTCAGCTTTCAGCCACAGTGAAGTCTCAAAGGGTCCCCTTTTAGATAACTAGACTTCAAGTTGTTGTGAGCGTTCTGTTCGGCTCTCAAATTACCCCTTGGTGGGCTTAGCAACCTGCTAATTAGTTCTGGCCCAGTGTTAATGCCACTTTGCCTTTCCTGTACAGATGTTTCCAGACCACTTAGCTATGGGACTTACCCAGTGGGAAATATCCTCCTTTACCACCTGTAGCTGGACAAGGATCCATTCCCAAAAGTATGTTCCCATCATGGTCTACCTGGTCAAATCTTCAGACAGAAAGGCAGCATTTATCCCTTCATTTATTTTACAGGTTTTTACTGACCACCTACAAAGTGCACAGTATAGAAGTGTGACTTGGGTATCAAGGGTGTAAATGAATAATTGACACGCAGTATGATGTGGGAGAGACTGAAAATGAGCTGACGAAGAAGGGTGCTGATAAAAGAGTTTAGACTTTGAGCCTCTCGAGCAATAGTTTTGGTAGCTGTAAAGTGGAGATGATGTTGTTTCTTTGCAGGGATTTTATAAGGATTTGAGATAATGTCATGTAAAGCTTGTAGCAGATACCAATGCTTCATACAAAATGGACCATGGGTCATCCTTCCCCAGAATGAGACAATTGCGAGGACTTCATGGACCATACAAGCATTACTTTTGGGGCCTAGCATGCTTGGTATGTAGCATCTCATCCCACTCAATGGGTGTTTGCTTTTTAAAAAATCAGTTCTCCCAAACTTTCATTCTGCAAATGCATTACAGCCGTGCCAGACATTGAGCTCCTCCCTGTAAGTGGTAAGTAGAAATGGTGAAAGCTGGGAATGGAAGCTAAGTCTTATTTCCAGTCCTACCTTAGTGTTTATAAATGAGGGATCAAGAGCACAAACAGGTTCATAATTTTTCCCCAGTCTATATAGCTACTAAGAGCTATTCTCAAACCTGAGTTTTCCAGATGCAGGCTCATTGCACTCCCCTCTCCCTTTCTAGCCCTCTTAGTCTACACAGATTTATGTGTTAATCCTGGAATGAAGAGAGCACTACCCTGCAGTGGGCTTCTTTTTCAATAAAAGACCATAAAGAACCTGTAATTGACCTGAGAGCATTAATGACTACTTCAGTTAGTGCTCTAAGCACCAACACAGGTCCATATGCAGATAGATTGGAGCAGATCTGGAACTGCCAGAGAGGTAATGTGCTTCAAAATTACCAACTCAGCAAAAGTGAGAAAAGGGAAGATGACACTGGAGACAAATAGAGTAAGTAGGTTATTGAATTGGAAGACAGCTGGAGAAATTTGAATGTTGATTATTTCTGTCCAGAATTGCTTAATTATGTCCAATACTTTGATTTTAAAAAAAATAATGTGTCCCCCTGCAACCAAGACAATTTTTCATGAAGGTAATTTGTCAAATGATTTCTTAGCCAATCACCAGTCTATTAGCAGAGAGAACCTACCAAAAATACAGTATGAGACTAGTTAAGAGTTCAGTGTTCAATTCCT
Organism: Uropsilus gracilis; assembly: GCA_004024945.1. Taxonomy (NCBI): domain Eukaryota; kingdom Metazoa; phylum Chordata; class Mammalia; order Eulipotyphla; family Talpidae; genus Uropsilus; species Uropsilus gracilis. Next base: position 45,282 of record PVHY01007178.1, read on the forward strand.
GATTCTTCCATTCACTTACTTTCTGACCTATAAACATACTCTCTGAACATCTATTTATCATATATACATTGAGGATGGATATATAAACTATGTTTATTTGTATACAATATGATATATAGGCACATTCAGAATAAAGCTGGGACATAATGGATACCATTCAAAGAAATTTTGGTGGGGAGTTAAGATATGCCTAGAAGACAACATAGTAGGTAAGTGCAATATATGTTAAATTGAATTAAGAATTGGGAAGTTAGAACTTTGGTTTTCCCTTAATTCAACAAAACGTTTACCTATAATTCTTTGGGCCATATGTATATACACACACACAATATGTCATTTCCCGACAACCATATGATTACCAGGTATTCTGTAGCAGTGCCCAGTTGTTCAACCATAGTTAAGGCCCATGAAGACTCCACTTGTCACAAACAGAGAGACTCAGGAGGTAGATAGGCTGCCCACAAGTTATCAACCAGGTAAACCATGTGCTGGTCCTTACCGTCAGCTTTGGAAAAACTGCTCCTTACTCACAATGATATCCACTCATGTGATCATTCCATGAACTGCATCCTACTATGCAGCACACATAGGTGGAGGTTATAGAAAAGAGGGCCCAGGTTTTATTCAGGCCTTCATCTAGGAGAGTTGATAGGTTACAAAGACTCTTCCTTGGTCAAACTTCAGTCAGGTTGAGTTCCCATCTCAACTAGGCTTTGATCTTGACACCGGCCCTTGGCTTACTGAGCCAGGTTTGAGCAAAAATTCCTGCTTAGTCAGTTTAGCAAGTATTCCCTGCACCCTCAACCTTATATCTACCCAGGTGACTGGTTTGCATTTAGCAAGAAGCTTTTAAACCAATTTAGCAAGAATCTTCCACTCTTGATGTCTAATCAAGTTTCTCTTAATAATCTTCATCCACTGGCCCTCTCACTCTGCTTATTGGCCATAAATCTCCAACTGTCTTTGCTGAATTCGAAGTTGCGCCTGGACTTATAATGAGTTCTCTTTCCCCTACTGCAGCAGCTCAAATAAAATCTGTCTTGCCATTTTTAACAAGTGTCCAGTGAATAATTTCTCTTTAATATAGGCATGCACACAGTTGGACATCCTGCAAGGAATAATAACAGTTGTTTCCATTCCTTGGGCTCCTAATAAAAATAATGATATCAACAGCTAACATTATTGAGTATTTACTTGAGCCCAGGCACTGTGCTAAGAACTTTATCTAATTTGGAAGCCATACTTCCTGGCAGCCCTAACCAAAGACTGGGTCCATTGGGAGTGAGGCGTTTCTGCTCCATGCAAAAATCTCCATGGATAATCCTGATGCCAGAGCTCCCCAGTAGCCTGGTCAAGACATTCTCAAAGCTGAGTCAACATCTAGGTCTCACCTAACCAACCTTACTTCCTTCTCCCTCTCATTCGACAGGCATCAGACCTGCATTGCCATCTGCAGTTTCTCCCCGATTATCTCCCAATGACTCCCTTGCACTTCTAGGTCAACACTGACATTTGCTTCCTAGTGTATATGAACTGACAAGAAAATATATTCTCATTTTATCTTCACAATAGCCTTGCAAGGTGGATACTACTGTTATAGCCATTTTATAGATAAAGAAATTGAGACCTACAAGGTTAGGAAATCCATAATTAAATGACAAAGCTGGTATTCAAATGCAGGTGTGGCTTCTTGTTATAAGAGCATGAGCTAAGCACTTCTATAACCAATGTGAGATAAAGGAAACAAGCCAATGCTCCCATCAGACCCTTTGATTACTAGTTGTGAAGTTAGCAACTTGCAGATGAGGTCAGGGTGCACTAAACCAAGCTTAACCCCTACTTTGTGTGAGGTTCTGAAAAAGGGTGGCCTAAGAGGGCTGAGGAATGCAAAGAGGTAGATGCGATGTTATTAAAGTGATGGGTTGGAATAAAAGTAGAATATGTAAAAATAATATTTTCCTGGAAACATTCTAGTAAACTCTGCATTTTCAAAGCATACACCAAAACCGTTCATGCATTCCTTTGCTCACTCAGTAAATGTGTAGCATGCTGCTACTATCAAGGTGACACTAAGAAATGGCACTGAAAAGGACAAACACTGTCTAACCTGCAGGAACTTTCAAGGTTTATGAGATAAACAGAAGAGTTTAGGAAGAGCTGAGCTTAAGGCCAGCCTCTACCATTTGCTGGCTTTGAGGACATGGGCTGCATGTTTTAGTCTTTTTGTGAATCTAAAACACCCCGGAATCTGTAAAAACTGAGTCAGAAGCTTGAGATTCAGAATGTGCTAAAGCTTATTAAAATGTTAAAGTCTATACAAAGGGTGTAGTAACAATTTTCAGACTAAGAAGGAGACTAGAAAAAAGCGGGCCCACTACTTGGATGTGAATAATGAATGTCTAGAGGCTGGAGGAACAGTAGTTAGGACCTCGGACTCTGGAGGGGGACTTCCTGGGCTTAGATCTCAGCTCCAGCCTCTTATTCATGGGGTGATCTCAGGCAAGTAAACTGAACTCCCTGGCCTCAGTGTCTTCATATTGTAAAAGGCAGCTCTGCCTCCTCAAAAACATACTTCTAAGGATTAAAGGAGTTCACAAATAGAGTGCACTTGGAACAAAGCCTGGCACTCAGTAAGTACAACGTTAATGTTAGCTGTCTCCCCCATCCCCTGGGATTTATCCTAGTTATCACCTGAGACTGACATCAGGGCTACTTTCAGGTCCTGACTCCAGCCTGTCTTTCTCTTTCTATTATGGATTTGCCCAACACTCTCTCTTTACACTAGGCTGACCCACCCATAGTTTATCAAACAGAATCCAATAAGACATAAGCCCTGGAGCTTCTAGTCAGGGTTCCAGCAGAAAACAGATGGCACACTCAATTAGGATAATAGGATTATTTACAAAGTTGTGGGCAGGGTTTAAGGAAACCACAGGGGAGAGAGCAGCACCCGCGGCTAATCAGAGGTAGGGCTCCTTGACTTCTCTAAGTTTGAAGATGCAAAGGGAAGGGGTGGTTAATAGAATCTACTGAGTTAAAAGCAACAAAGACCTGTGGTTGAGGGATGCAGACATTCCACAATAGCTGAGGCAGAGGAACCTCGGGGTACAGATACCTAGACCTCCTTCTCTTCACACCCCCACCCCCAGCCTCTTCCCAGTCTCCGTTCTGCCTTGCCCATTGACTGAACTCATTCAGAAACCAAATGATAAGAGATCCATTTACCCTCAGTGCTGGTCTGCCTCCCTGGGCAGGATGAAGAATGTGGAGAGCAGATCTGAAGCCACCAATGGAAGTTATCCAGCATAAATTCTAGCCACAGAGTAATTTGTTCTTTGTTTCTTGTTCCATTCTTAACGCTTCATTGTTCCTAGACTATGACTCTATCTCCCAGCATCTAGTCCGGATCTCACTCTGTGAGTCTGATTACAGACTGGGTCCTCTGGTTGTGTTCTTGGTAATATCTCTTGGAAGCGATGTCTGTCCTAAACCATCCCTTTCAGCTTGGCCTCATGCCCACCCTATGTGCCACAGTAAGCACTCACAGCAGGCTATAGCTTTCTTCTGTTTGGTTTTACATGCCTGAATCTATTATTTGGCCTTCACATCTTTCTTCGTTTCTGTTGATGTTCTCCCTTTTTGGTTTAGATGGTCATGTGTCAGGCTTGAGAAGTTGCCTTCCTATGTGGTGTTCCCATGTGGCTCTTGTGGCCCTCAGTAACCAAGCTCCCCTTTCTTTGGGGTACAAACTCCCCACTACCTTGAAACTGGCAACTGCTGGGACAATCTACAATGTTAAGCCTCAAGAGTCAGAAACATGATATTTTGCACTTTGAGTCATACTTGCTATCACAGCAAGTGGCCATCTCTCTGATCTCACTAGATCTTCAAAACAATCACAGGACATGTTTGTTATTTCTGTGCCATTTTTAGTGAAACAAATCCATTAAAGTGCAGTGACCTGAAAAATGACACACAGCTGGCTACTACTAGGCACAAGGCTACCTTCTCTGTATAGATTGTCTCACCCCAAACTAAGCTCCATGACAACAGATCTTTTTGCCTGTTTTGTTCACTGTGTTTCCTTTAATGTTCATAAGAGTATCATTATAAGAGGAACTCAGTAAATATTTGTTGAGTGAATCATGAACAAATGATCTATTGAATCCTCATCATAACCCATAAGGGCTGCACTGCTGTCTCTTTTTATACAAGAGAAAACTTAGATTGAAAGAAGTTCAGTAACTTCTTCCAAATTATATCTTTTCAGACTCTAACCCAAGATCATGTTTTAGAGAGTATGATTTGGGAACCAAGGCTGAGTTGTGATTGGTTTGTGATAGTGCAGAAATAAAGATGAGTTTTTAAATAAGTTCTTATAGCAATTTGACATTGTTGTGGTTTCCCAGCACATGACAAAAACATTCTCACTGTGCAGCATGCCAACTAGAAAGAGAGAATAGCCTTCAGTAGGAAGTGCACGTGAGCAGTAGAGGCAGGGAGTGCACCTCAGAGATAAAGAGGAAGTTGAGCCTTCCTCACAGATAGTTTGAGAAGCCCACTGCAATTTATTCCACGTATGCCAACGTTCAACTCCCTATGCTTCTTCTTCCAGATTTAGTCCCACTTCCCAGTTCAAGGTCAGTGTGGGTTTCCATTCTTTGGTTCCTTTGTTCATTCATTCAACAAACATTCACTAAGCAGTTTCTATGTGTCAGGTCCCAGGTTGGGTACTGGGATAGAGGACTGATAAAACAGAACCCCATCTGCATATGGGACCTGTGAAACTCTACATTGTTGGTGTACCTGTGTGCTCATGGTCACCCCTTGGGTAACTAAGAGATGATTTAAAGAATAGCTCTGTTGATGGAGGGTGAGCTGATGAAGTCACTCAGGCTCTCCGATGCCCTGGAAAAGTGCTAGTTCTGTCAGTGTCACCAGGATGAGACTGTAACCCTGAGATGAGTCAGGAACTGATTTACACAGAGAAACAGATCTTTCATTCTATTAGGTCATGATGATATCATTGTCAACTGGTATATGCTATTTATACCCAAGATATCAAGATTTTTTACTGTTCTCCTGAATATTTTAAAAGTGTGCCTGAGAGAGTGATTCCATGGGTGCTAACACAAGAACAGAAACAATCAAGCCAATGACTGACCAGTAAGAGCACTAAATTCTCCCCAGAGCATTTGGAATCAAACACCCAGTGATTTAAGTCCTTGTTCTCCCATGTGCTACTCTGTGGCCACATGCAAGCGACTTAACCTCTCTGCGTGGCAGAATCCTTATCTCAAAAATGAAGAGAATAATTCTTATTCCCAAGTGGTGTTGTAGGAATTTATATTACAAATTCAATACAAGAATGGTGTGACAATACTCTATAAGTGATTGCGGTTGCTTTGACTGTGGTTGCTGCTGTTGTGAGTCATGTCAGGAAAAGCTAGGCCAAGAGGTGCAAAGTGGCATGCTTACCTGGGTTAACAGCAGCACAGACTGTCTCGGCTTGCAACTTGTCCCTGCTGCTTTCTTGCTGGCACCTAACAGGTGCTATGCAATTATTTATTTAAAACAAATTGAATTAAAATAGTGGGTTTAATCCAAACAAGAAACTGGAGTCTAAGCTAAGGTCTGGTTGATCCCATATTCTTTTGCTGAGGGCTGCAAGAGTCAGGCCTGGTTCTGGGCTCTGGGGACACAGAGTAAAGGCTTGAGTCCCTGCCCTTGAAAAGAGAAGGCTGACAAAACCAAGGGGGCAGAGGTAAGGAGGAAGGGAGGGGGGAAGGGGTGGGAGAAAGAGGAAGGAGGAAACTAAAATAAATGTAAATAAGTTGAAGTTGAAGTTGAAAATTTCAAAAAGCTTTGTAGCCAGTGCTGGACTCTGGATCAGACCACACATATATGGGAGATTTGAGGTGAGGTGGGAACAGGCAGGGAATACCTCCACCTTTTCCTTAATCAAACGCCTCACTTCTTACCTCATTCCAACCACATTATTTCCCCCTATGAAAACTGAACCGGGGCTGGTATTGGAGGCAGGGAATATTCCTAGTGGTTGCAAGTGGACCTTTGGTGCATCACTTTTATGCCTTTGTGGGGTGTTCTCCATAGATGGTCACCTTCTAATAGCAACTGGAATGTAATCTGAGAGAGACTCCTTTGAGTCAATTTTCAGGCCTAGTCTAATAAACTGCAGGAAGCAGGTCAGTCCTAGGAAGGTCATCTTCAAGGATTCTGGCCATGTCCCTGTTCTCGGAGACATATTAAGATACAGACTCACCTAATGTGAGACTTTGTGAACAACACTGTATATTTCACAGCTGAGGAAACAGAGGGCAGAGGAGGAAATGAATGACTTATGCCTAGATAGCAGATTGATATCAAAGGTGGGCCTGGGTCCCAGGCATCTCATCCCCTACCCTCACAGTGCTTTCTGTCCTAGCACTGTCTCCAGCATCTGTTTGATTCATAGCCTCAAACTCTCATTCCTCTCTAAGGAATCTAAATCTCTACTCACCTAAAAATTTAAGACCTGAAAGGCTGAAAGAATGAATTTTCAGCTAATCCAAGCACACACTGTAAATCTCTGTTCTCTTTCTGACATGCTGGCTGTAACCCTCTCGGCAGCTAAAAGACATCTGGCATTTTTCCATGGTGATCGTATGGGCTTTAGCAAAACAACAAGTTTGCTAGAAGAGAAGGTTTTGGAATCAGGGAAGGATGTGCTAGGTTCATGTGGTTTAGAGGTATCTGTGTGGAAATTGAGAGGAGTCTACCCCTGGGGTTAAGAACTGACAGTCAGTTTTGAGTAGCAGAGGAGATGGGGAGAGAGAGAGATCCACATCCCTTTTTAGGCCTCAGCTAGGGCCTTTTCATTTCACCAGGGCAATCCATTTGACTTCCTTCTTTAAGGAAGTCAAAGATCCTTCGTGAAGGATCCCTATTGCCACAGAAAAAAGTATAAAAGTTGTATCATGGCATTCATTATTGATACTTTCACCTCAAATTACTTTTCTGCTTCATATTCCACTTCACAATGCATTTAGATCTGGTTGTTTTGTTTGCATGAAATCAAACTTGAACTAGTCTAGACAAAAGGGGGGTTATATTTAAGTGACTGTGGTTCATGGGATCCATGGACAGAAATGTCATCAGGACCATCTAAACTGAGGAGAACTCTCCCCTGCTCTCCATTCTTCTCTATAGAATTCCTTTATTCCTTTCTCTACCTGAGGAATGTCTTTTCCATACCCCAAGGTGGAAAACAGCTTCTGAATATAAAATCCTTCATCTTCAGTACTGGTAAATCACTGTCTGGTCACAGGTTTCTGTTCTAAAATCCCAAGGGATTAAAACTAGCCCCACTGGAATGTCATATCCTCTTCAGAGGTAATGACCTCAGGACAGCATCCAGGGGTCTCTCCACAGGCATATCAGCTTCCAGATTCACTCCTCCCAGAAAAGAAGTATTCATCACACCCAGGCAATACCTACTTTCTCCCAGCTTGCTCTAACTGATGCTAATACTTCATTCACTCACCTTTCTCTCATCTCCTGTAGCTGCATGATCACGGACCCAGCACTGTGTTTAAAATTCCCTTAGGAACTCGACAAAGAAAGATACCTATAAAATAAAAATTGGGAGTTAAAGAAGGCAAATTGCTGTAGGTGGAAAAATCATTCTTCTTACCTTGAGTGAGTCAGTGTGATAGCAATTTTTATTCTTTCATTCAACAAACAATAGTTGAGTTCAAAGCATTATGGTAGCTATGGCATAGAGAGACAATCCATACCTTTCTGCTTGGAATAAGCACATATTTTAGTGAAAGCAACAGTGTAAAGAGGTAATTCTAACCTGGCATGAGATGTGTCTGTATGGAGGTCACCAAGAATGCCTTGGGGACACACAAGAGGACACCCTGAAAATGTCTTACAGAGGCAGTCACATAAATTGAATCCTGAAAGCTAAGTACTTCACTGAAAGCAGAACACTGTGAGTGTTAAGCAGTCACCAGGGACAAATGATGACCTTAGAGCGCCAGGTCACAGGTTTTTCCTATGTGTAAGTACTGTGCTATGTGTCGTGCATTCATTTTTCCCATTTAACCTTCACAATGACTCTGTGAGGGTGGGACAATCATCACCATTTTAGAGACCGAGACACTGAGGCCCAGAGAAGCGGAGAGAGACTTGCTCAAGTTCCCCGCATGCTTTCAGTGGCAGTGCTGGGATTTAAACCTAATCTGTTTACAACGAAATCACATTCTCAGAGAACCATATAAATTATCAAAAGCTTAAGTATTTCCTATGAATGAGAGTGGAAATAGAAATCAAACATTATCTTCTCCAATATCCTAACAATACTCATGAGTCAAGGTCTGGTGAGCTGAACACAGATACACCAAAATACTCATATTCACAACTGTGGCAGATACCAGCTGATTTCAAATAAGGTCAGTCAATGAAAAGCAAGAGATTAGAGGGCAAGCGAAGGAGAAAGGCAGTTTTTTTCTCTTTTTCTCTCTCTTCCACTCCTTGTTCCCTAGAGTACCATCTCTGGCAGTGGTTATACCCAACCCTCTGACTCTTACGTCATACCTGGTAAGGTTGCAGCATCTCCTCTCATTTCTAGCAAATCCACTTCTTCCCTTTAGTTTTGAAATTAGAGTGGTTTCCTGGTGTTCCTCTGAGTTCTCTCATTACCTCCTCTTGTCTTCTCAGGCCTTCCATTCCCTATGGAGCTAGTTCCCTGTATTAAATGCCTTCCAACTGATATACTTAGAATGGTTTCTGTTACAGTTTGAACTCTAACTGGAGCTATAGCTTCTTGCTATAGCAATGTATAGCCAAAACCATCTTACACCCATTACTATCCTTGTCACTTGGTGGCAGGGTAAAGATAATGATTCCCCCCTACAGGTGTTTTTTGGTAAGAACAATAGTTTTCTGTTACCAAAATACTCAAAGGTATACCTCTGTACCTGTACTCCTCTTAGCATTTTTATTTTTACTTTACTCTTGTATCTAGACCAGGAGCTGCTTACATGCTTTAAATTAACTTAAGACCCTATAATGTGCTCCTCTAAGAATGAAATTAATACCACCCTATCTTGAATAGCCCCTCATATCTCCATATCTCCATTAAATGATGTCTCATCGGAACCAATTCAACACTTTCTATTATTACACATCAAGCATGTGCCATGTCCTCTACTAGGGAATATAAATAAAAAGATGATAATATAAATAAAAAGACTTGATCACTGCCCTCAGGAACCATCCAAGTTCTTTTAGAAATTAGTAACAGCAAGATGTTTACATTTCCAAGATTTCTTATTTTATCCGGAAGTGTAAATATGGACCTATCATGATCTCTATTTTTTCCTCATCTACAGGGAGATTCAGATGCAATTTTAATTCTCAACCATACAATAACCACACTAATGTCTGCGGTTAATGATTTTGTCTCTGCCTTCTTCTACAAATAGTATCTAATTTTATTTTAGTGAAATTTGGTGTTTGACCCTCTCAAATAACTTCTACTTACAGTTATTTGACTACATAGTGTAAATAGTATATAATCCTCTTTGTGTAGGACTACTTCAAACATAGGTATAGTAGATGCTCAATAAAAAAAAAATGGCATTTTTGCCAGAATTAGATGGTAACTCAAACCATAATCTAAAGCAAATGTTAATCTATTCATAACAATTGCTTGTGCCAGTAGCCTCAGGCCTCAGATCTTCAAGGGTTTTCTCATCATATTAAAAAAAAGAAAAAGAAAAAAGGGTCTTGTTTCCTGGAGCCAATTAAGCCATCTTGATAGCTTCTTGAGAAAACTAATTGTCTCACTTTTTATGTCCAACATAGTACTCAGCAATTGGACCCCCATCAGGCCATCCCCAGTTGAGTGAGTATAATTTGAATCACCCTCATCATGCTTGGAAAAGCAGCCACTCTCCGGCCTCTTAATATTCAATCTGGAAAAAAATTCAAACCAAAAGGGTTTTATTTTTCTTACTGTGCTTTTCTGTTCCAAGACACCTGCCTCTTGGTTTCTCGTGTTTAGATGTTAAAATGAAGCATCTCAGCGTCCCTTGAAGGAAAAGAATGTGGTAAGCTGCTGAGTATGTTGCTGCTGCATGCTGGGGACACGTACAGAATTCAGCTGCTTCAGCCTGAGTCACATAAGACTATGTACCCCTGTATATATCCACTGCATAAAGAGAACTAGAAAAGCAGTTGGGAACATCAGGATGGAAAACAGGAATAGTCAGCCCCTGACATATACATCGCTAGCCATTCTACTGTGTTATGGTCACCACAGACATCGCTGATCAACTAGTCCCTCTTTCTTACTGAAACCTAAATGGGTCTCAGGTTCTTTCTTAATGCAACATCACAGGCAACCATCTATCAGTGGGTCAGATTCAGCCTAAGAGATACAACTAAGTATGTTTCTTTATCTTCTTGTGCTCCCAGGTCAGTTTCTGATTAGGCATCTGAATCCTGGGACATCAGGTGATAAAACCCAGGCCTTACAGAGGTGATTCAAGGAGACAGGGGAGCAGTTTAGAGACAGTGTACTCCAGTCAACTCTCCTGTTAAAGCAATGTTCACCCCCAGAGGAACTGCTCACACAAGGACTGGATGCTTTTTGGATTTTATTATATTTTTATTCCAGTTACTATTTGTTATTTTATCGGTTCTCATTTTACATTGCTCTTAGACTTAAGACTTGGCCACTTACTGCCTAGTAATTGAGAGTGAACTCTTTCTAAGTCAGGACACCTGAATCTCTAAGAACATACTATCTTGAATGCTTATGTTCACTGCAGCATTATTTATAATACCAAAATATGGAAATAAGTTAAGTGTCCATATTAACCTATGTTACCCCAATTAAGAAAGAAAGGGAGAGAGGGAGGTCCCACTACCTTCCATAAGTTTCCTGAGATTGATTGAACAATATAATTTATGCAAAGCAGTATAGCATAGGTATTAGCAGCATTAATTTTGGAGCCATAAGTACATTAAGCTCTGGTCTGCCCATCTGTAAGACTTTAGCAAAGTTTTAACCTCTCAGAAACTTTGATTTCTCACAAAAATAGTACTGACCTCACTGGGCCATTCCACAGATGAAATTGGGTGATGTTGATATGGACAGAACTCAAATATAACCACCCAATAAAGCACTCCAGAAATACTGTTACTCTGATTGTTTTGGCACCTGGCTCCTAGTAAATGTACCAAAATTTAGGCCCCCTTTGTTCAATTCCTTTCTGAAATAATTCCATCTCCTTTTATTTACCTCTTAGAATTAGAGTAAGAGGTAAAGCTTCAGAGATTCAAGTGGAAGTAAAAGCCTCTGTCCTAGAGGAGATGAGACGTACGTCAAGGGGTTTTGCCCTCAGAGGTTTCCCTAATGACAACAGGTCCCAGAGGTGGGCTCTTACTGGACACCCCACCCAGATCCATCCCCACTCCACCCCTCCTTCTGGCCAGAGCCAGGCCTCTGCGGTAGCAAATCGACTCCTTCACAAGTCTCCAGAAGACAATGTATTCAGTTTCGTAATTACGTGCTTCTCCCCAATCACGTAGTATTATACACCACATCACCACGCTGCCGAAAAAAGCCCCAGATGCTAATTAGCCCTCGAATTATCATTGATTTGATTTGATGTTGAATAAGCTTTGCTGTTTATATTTAGGCAAGAACTTCAGATCCAAGATGCTCTCTCTCAGACCAGGGTTTTAAATAACTCGGTGGGACCTGTCTTGCTCGTTCAGCGTGTTTATGTCAAGAAATCAGATTGGCTACTCCCCTTGGCTGCAGATGAATGCCAGGTTGATTGAGTGCAAGGAGAAATTATCCTCTCGGCCAGTGCTCAGAGCCAGAGTTCCCTGGAGCTCCTGAATGCAAATCCCTATCTTTCCAGAGGACGGAAAGAGGAAAAAGATGAGAGAAGAGGAAAAGAAACTGTCTCAAATCATAGATGCCTGCAGATGAGGGAAATGCATTTGATTCACATCAAATGATACTTCTTAGTACTCATGGGGAGCCAGAGTCAGGCATTATCTCTTAATTCTGACAACAACCGGATGTTACTGGCAGTCTCTGCTGTAGAAACTGTGAGGTGATTGCCCTCCCCCCTCCTCAGAGCAAGTAACTGAGAGGAGCTGAAGTTTAACTCCAGGTCCTCTGACTCCAAGGCTGCAAAGGGTGGTCTCATACCTTCTCCTGTGTCTCTTGGGCCCCACGTACCCACAGTCAGCTCGAAACACTTCAACCCTTTTCCCCAACCCAGTCATTCTTGCAACTCCCCATTCAGTGAAAAACATCACAAAAAACATTAGATGGCTTTGTTTAAGAAAATGCTAAATTGTGCTTTAAATTTTTCCCTATGTGAACCATGTTTTAAAGTGATTATGTTGCTCAAGAAAAGGAAAGGGATAATCTTGAGACAAATATTAAAGGAAAGTCTAAGAACACAAAAATTAGCCACTATGAACTAGCTTCTGTTCTAGTTATTTGATAAAAGTTGTCCATAATGGATAACATTTTGGAGACAAGGGTTTAAAAATAGCTGCTAAGGTATGATTTCACTGAAGCCTGTATTTATCTTATTAATCCCCCTGCTGGACTTTGTTTAATAAATCAATGTGTATTTTATTAAATTTGACTTTCCTTCCTCTGATAATAAATAGTATATGAGGGGGGAACAGGCAGAGAAGGAGGTGGGAGTGGAGAGGGAATATGAGCAGGCAGAAAACATCAAGTCCTCAGGCTGTAATATTACAGGAACACCATCAGAGTGTCCCTGCTTGCAGTCCCATTCCCTCTCTTCCACACGTTCTCCGTGACAGGCAGCGTAGGCCAGTGGTTAACCCTTAAACACTAAAATAATGCTAGGAACTTGAATCCTAACTCTACTCCTTCCTAAGTGAAGGAACTTGGCCAAATTTCCTGATTTCCTTGTGCTAGTAGTAGTACCACCTCATTGGGTGAGGTAAAGATTGAAGTAGTAGTACCACCTCATTGGGTGGGGTAAAGATTGAAGGAGCACTGTAGTAAGAGTACCCATCCAACCTGTACTCGGATGCTTACTGCAGCACTATTTACAATAGCCAGGATATGGAAACAACCTAAATGCCCCAAAACAGACAAATGGATCAGAAAGTTGTGGTATATGTACACAATGGAATACTATTCATCAATCAAAAAAGACAAACTTATGTCATTCACAGCAACATGGATGGACCTAGAAGGAATCATGTTAGTGAAATACACCATAAAGAAAAGGAGAAATACTGGCTGGTTTCACTTAAATGTGGGCTATAGGGAAAACAAACAGACAAATAGAAAAGAACAGTCTAGAACAACAGAACTGAACTGAAGCATAGAATGAGAGAGGGGGGAGAGGGTAAATCAGGGGAGGGATGGGCGCAAGAGATTAAGATGATTCATAGGTGGGAAGGTGGTAGGACAACCTTGGGGTAGACAAAAATGTAAAAAACAGATTGGATGGATGGACAGACAGACAGACAGACAGACAGATAGACAGATAGACAGACAGACAGATAGACAGACAGACAGACAGACAGACAGACAGACAGACAGACAGACAGACAGACAGACAGATAGATAGATAGATAGATAGATAGATAGATAGATAGATAGATTCAATTGAAAAATAAAATTAACAAAAACAGAGTGCATGCCCATAGTTCTGAACTCTTGAAGATGCAGAGATGCACTACCCAGAGTCTTCCTTCAGAGAAAGACTGGTAAGACTGGCTGTTCAGCCTTTATCTATCAGCACTCTACAGTTTTCCTGCAGCGCCTCCTCACCTGATGTCTAACCCTTCCTTGGGTAGCCACTCCCAGGATATATCCCAGCCACATAGCAGGGGTGCGTGGCTGGACCTTGTGGTCCTGTGCAGTCAGCTATCTTGGGCAGGACTTGCTCCTGTGCTGTTGTCATTTTGGTAAGGCTTGGTTAGGCCCCACTGCCCTCCTACTTCTCCTCTTGCTGACCCTGTTCTTATATCTTCCTTTCACAGGTGTGGATTCCCAATAAACATTTTGCACCATAAAATTCATCTTAGAGGCCTGTTGCAGAGAACTCAACCTGTAACACACATGACTGTTGTTACTCAATTCCATTATTTCTCTTCCTAACTCAAATATAGCTTTCTTTCTCCAATCTTCCACCATTTTCCTATATCAGGTCCTCACTCTTCCCCACTGAACTTTCAACCTCCTGACTGACCCAGTTCTCTTCCCATGCTTCCTCTCCATCTTTGTCTGAGCCATGATTCTCCTAGAAAGTTCAGTTTAACTTCCCTGCAGTTTCTCCACAGCCTCTCCTGCAGGACATCATCCTAGTCCTCAGTAGACATAGATCTTTTGCCCAGAGTCATCCTCCTTCCAATCTTTCCCTTCAGTCTCCAGACTATGAAAATTCCTTGAATATATCAAGGATGTCCCTATTTTTTGCTCATTTCTTTGCCTTCTTTTAAATCAAACCAATTCTTGTTCATTTTTTATGGTCTTACAGGAATGTCTTCCTCTGAGAAATCTCTCCAGCACCAGTAATACATGTAATAATTGTCCCTTCATGCAAACTCCTCTTTTGGGGTTTAGTAAGTAGTATTATGTACTTGATTATTTATCCTACTGTTTTGTCTATAAGCTAGTGACCAAATTCAGGGTCTGCATTACATTTGCTTTTAGAAATACATTATCGTTGTGTATTTTTCTTACTACAAAAGTAGCATAATTGAAATACAGAAATTTCAGAAAACAAAGGAACAAAAGGAAAATGGCTATAAATCTCAGCACCACTATGAACCATTTACATATTTTTGTACATTCTTCCAGTCTTTTTGGTGTAAACATATCTATTTTGATGTAGACAGTGTAAATTGGATGATATGTACATGCTGGGTTTTTAACCTGACTTTTAAATTTAATATCCCATCATATTTTATTATTTAAATCACCCTTTATCGCATTATTTTAGGCTATTTTATGTTTGTACCATGATTTATTTAATTTTGCTTTGTTTGAGGGCAAGGGGTCCTTGTTTGGTTTTTCCAAATTCAAAATGTACTTTTTCCCATAACATGATAAACTGCTTCTTCTAGTGAATGGGATATAATGCCCCAAAAAAGCATTTTCTGCTTAGTGCTCTCATTTTTTTAACAGGCAACCAAACTGGTCAGTAAGTAAATAAAATGTAGAAAGACCATAGGGAGAAATCCCTCATCTGAGTGAAGAATCTTACTTGCTATTTATCTTTTCATTCCAACATGTAACATAATATATTTCTGAAATATAACACATGCTCAGAAAATGTTTCTTAATAATATCTCCTCCATATTAAAAGAGGGAGAAAAATGAAAATGTTTCCTCAAAAAAAAAAAGTCCTGTTTTGATGCCGATTTTTTTTCTTGCCTTTTCTTAACTGCCAAATCTCCTAACATTTGTTTATATTCACAATCCAAACTTCCTCGGCTAATCAATTTTGACTGGCTTTTGCATCCACTGTTGCTCTGTATGTACTTTACACTGAGGTCACCAATGACCTCCTTGTGACTAAATCCAGTATTTGTGTTCCCCATTTGCCAGTTTTCTCAGTAGTATGTTGCCACTGCAGGATATGTCTTTCCTCTTAAAATTTTCCTCCTTAAATCATCTTTTATCCTGCCTTTTTCTGGATCTCCCCTTGTTTCTCTGCCAGAGCTCCTTTCCCTTGCCTATCTTGAAATGCTTATATTTCCCCGGGGTTTGTTCTTCAAGACTCTTTTCTACAACAACAGTTTTTAAAATGCCATTATGCTCCAAAGAATGACTTATTTGCAAGAAGCAGAAACATAACTTAAACTATCTTTAGCCAAAAGAGGAGGAATTAGTTATTCATGGGAGCCAAAAAAAATGGATGAATAATCAAATACAATCAAGACAGAAATATGGCTGGACATCAAGAACAACTGGGTGTAGGACTTGAAAACTACCCATTATGGCATGTGCCAGTATCTTTTCCCCAACTCTTTTAGTGTGGCAGCTTTATGTTCCCTTATTCAAGCTGTCTCACTTTACCAAGGAGAAAATAAGAAAAAAAATGTACCTTCATAAGCATACCTCACCCAGTTTTTTTCTGGTGGGAAGGGAGCTGATACAATTCCTAGTTTCAGTTCTTAAACTATAAGTTGAGCTCTCTTACTACCCAGGCTTCTATCAGATACTTACCTATAGGCCAATTGACAGTGGTGGGAGGGGGTGATGTGAGAAGATAGAGTTTTTATAGGCAGCTGCAACTCTGGTGAAATAGGTCCATTTTAGAAAGTGGGAGGGGTGTTTTTCAACAAATAAAAGTACATCTGTCCACCAAAGCCTTGACCGAAATAGCTGAGTGTTATGCATAAAGTCTAGGAGAAAGATAAAGGAGAGCAGGAATATGTCAAGGAGTATCTGTAAAGCTCTGTGTGTGTGTGTAAGAGAGAGAGAGAGAGAGAGAGAGAGAGAGAGAGGAATGTGAATACACATTTGGCTTGATCCCTCTCACTCTTAGCTCCACCATGAAAACAATGTGCTCTAAATAGTAAACCGATTTGGGTTACAGGATGAGGAGACATAGGAACTGAGATGAGTTCAGTGACCCATATCCCAAAACAAGAAATTTTTGTTATCTGAGATCTGAAGTTCTGACAAAACCTGGATGATACACTCCCCAAATAAACTCCATATATTATAATAAATAATTTCCTCCTCCCACCCCCTTTTTTAACTTCATTAGATTCCCCAGATAAGAAGAGGCTAAGCAGGTGATAATTTCTAGAGTGAAAAGTTCATGGGTAATAAATCCCATGAGACCTTGAGACCTCATGTGACCCAGATTCTTTTCCTCCACTTGTAAACTTGCTGACTTGTAAAAACAAAGATCACATGATTGTGAGGATAAAAGGAAATGATGTGTGCAGAACACTGGTACATTTTTTATTAGATTATTAGTGAAAGAGTGTTCAGTGAAAGAAGGGATATATAAACCAGTGAATGAATTTCATATTCCACTTATTCAGTCACTAAATATTTATTGAGCACTTATGCACTAGCCCCTCAGTGGTGACTAAAATGGGGGGTGGGGGGAGTTTTCCTACTCATGCAGATTAAATGCTTGTGGGAGAGACAAAAAAAAAAAAGTAAAAAGAAAGCAAACAAACAGTCAATGTAAAGTAAGGACTGAAAAAGAGTGAGATAGCAAATTAAGTAATATGAGGATCAGAAAAGCCCTCTCTTAGAAGGAATGTTTGAGCAAAGACTAGACAAAAAATGAGAGTATATACCACCTGAGAGAAGAACCTGCCAGGTAGGGCACCAGCATGGTCAAAGATCCTGAGGTCTGAGTGTACCTTGTCTTCAAGGGAAGGCAAGGAGATTCACATGGTTAGTAGACAATGAGAGAAGGGAGAGGAAAATTAAATGAGGATAGTGCAATGTTTAATCCAAAAAAAGAATGAATTTTTTTAAATGAGGGTGGTGTGGCCCAGAGCTACACTCAATGACAACTGATGGAAAGTTCAGTTTATTCCTGGTGTTAAAGGAAAGTCTGAAGAGGGTTAGCAGATCAGCAATAGGCTTTGGAAAGTCAGCTCCAGGGAGAACATACTGGAGGAAGGCAGCAGCAGACTCATTGTCACATACCAGCACAGGGCATGCTCACATGGGTACCCATGCACTGGTGTTCCTGGACCTGTGCCTCTCATGATGTCTATGGCCACAGACATTGACCTGGAGGTAAGTATGGAAACAGGGAGTAGGGGAGGTCAGAAGCCTGTACAATAGGTTCTGATGTTTAGGGCAAGAAATGTAGATGGTCAGTGGAAAGAGTGGGATTGGGATTTTTATTCTGAAGGTAAAACTGATCATTTTTGCTGATACTGGCTGTATAAGAGGCAGAGGCCATGATTAGTTCAATTTGGACTTGGCCAACTTTAGCCAATTCATTTATAATTGGATGAATAATAGTGCCATTTACTGAAATGTGATACACTGGGGAAAGTGAAGGAAGTTTTATGGGTGGTGAGAGGAGACTATGCCAGTCATATTACCATTTTGATGCTTCACATCTAAATGAACAGAAACTAGGCAGATGGAAATTTGGTTGAAGTTCTAAGAAAAGGGAGGAACTGAAGGAATAAATTGATAGTCATCAACATATAGGTGTATTTAAAGTCATGGAGTGAATAAAAGCCCTCTAGAATAAAGACCAAAAAGAGAGCCAAGACTCAGTCCCATTTGTTTTTGAATTTCCCATACTGACTAGGACAGAATCAGGAATCCAGTGGATGCTAAATAATTGGTTGTTAAATTAGATGTACTGGTTTTGGACCAGAAAGAACAAGATGCCAAACCAGAGGTTCTGAGATTCTTCAGGTGCAGGACTTATCCTATCCCCTGCTGGGGGGCTCCCCAAAGGACTAGGCCTTTCACGGGGACCTCAGCCCCTACTGCCAGCCTGGCTCAGATCAGGACTGGCCTAAGATAGGGTCTACAAATCCCCTCTCCCAGTTTGGCCCCCAGGGGACCTGCCGAGCACCACCCCCCCACACACAAACACACATAAAGGAGGAGGGCAAGTCCCCCAGTCCTAGACACCTAGACCCCAGACCCCGAGACCCTAAGACCCAGTAGCACAGGACACACCCTACCTGCACCCCCAGGTGCAGGTGGTCCAGGGGAACTTCCAACTCTGTCCTCCAACCCAACTGGGACTAGGGTTGGGCCTGGGAGGCAGAGCCTATAATTCCCCTCCCCAGCCCAAGAGCCAGCAGAAGTACCCCACCCCCTGCCCATGTAGAGGCAGAGGACGGCTTCCCCAGCCTGATAACCTTGAACCAAAGGCCCTAAGACTCTGAGATCCTGGTGGCATAGGACTCAATGTATGTAATCCCCCACCCCTACTAGTGGCCTAGATTGTGACAGAGGTGTGCTGGAGCTCTTCTCCAAGATCCTGAGCCATCTGAAAAGTCAAGTCCAAATTTGACTCCAATACCTTATCACTTATTGAATGTAATGGCTAAAATGTACAAATCAATGATGCCCAAACAATAAATAAAACATAACATTATTTGAACTAGAGGAATTGGTTAAAAAGAAAAAAAGTAAATTATACGGTGAATTGTTTAAAACATACATTGAACCAGAATAATGAAGTTTATCTTATGAGCATTTTTCTCTTTTCACAGTACCTGGAAAGGTAATAGTAAAGTCATTCTTTAATGTTATTTGGAATCAATCATTGGTAGAATAATACATTGGGCAAGAGCTTGTCTTTAAAAACCAACCTCAAACCTTAGCTCCATCACTTACTGGCTTTGTAACCTTGGATAAACCCTTCTGTACTTTTGACCTTGGTTTCCCCATTTGTAAAATGAGAGTAGTAACAGAAGCTCATGAAATATGGGAAAACAGAAAGTACCTAGTAATGTGTTTATAAAGAAATACAGGATAGTACCTTAAAAACTAGGAAGCATTACGAAAATATGCATGTGTGTCATTACTGTACATAAATGAGCACAAAATTCCCAAATGTAAAGGAGCAAAGGGGCAAATTACTCAGAGACAATGATTTCCCTTCATTACAGGCACATAATAGGTGTTCAATAACTGTTTGATTTCAATGGTTATAAAGTTTCAGGTATGCAAGATGAAAAAATTCCAGAGATCTATAGTTCTAGAAAGTTTATATAGCTAACAATACCGTAAAATTGCTAAGAGGATACATTTATGATATATGTTTTATTAGCACAATTTTTAAAAAAGTGACTCATGTTTGAAGACAACTCTCCCATTTCAAAAGTTTATTTCTAAAAGCCAAAGTCACCCCTGAACATCTGGGGAACACTTTCAGAATTCCACACAAAAGCAAACCTTCATTTCAGAAGAAAACTTTGATGTTTATAAATGAAAGACAAAATACTGTTTCCTGGGGGCAAAGTGGACTTCTCTCAGCTGTCTGAGAGGCATCTAGGTACCTAAGAGCTGCTCCAGCACCTTCATCTCTGAGCCCCCTCTCCCTCGTCACCCTGCCCTGGCCCTCTGCACACCCTACCATCTCTACACTTCCCCACTTCTCTCTGCTGCACCCTCCTTCCTGGTTCTGAAGGAGTCCTTCAGCCCTCTCCCCCACCCTCAGGCCACTCCTGCTCCTGCAGGCAGCCTTCATACAGAATGAAGGTAAAGCCCTTCTTTCATATGTGCAACATTATTGAATGTTGAAAGTCTGTGGTATCCCTTTGATTTAGGAAATTTCAACATTACCATTTTAATTTGAAAGTTAAGAGACTAAGATATTTTGCATTCAGTCATCCATTGAACAAAAATATATAGTGAAAAAGACAGTAATCATCCTCACATCGTCCATGGTTTTGCAGGGAAGATAAACTAAAACAGAGGCCATGGAAATGTGGTGTGAGCAACATTGTCACAAGGATGTTCACAGCTGCACTGTTCCAAACAGCCAAAAGGTGGAAACAACCTATCCAGTCAGGGAATGAATGGGTAAACCAAATGCAGACTACATGTATAACAAAATATCAGTTAACCTTTAGAAGGAATGAAGCATTAATACATACTATGCCATAGATAAGCTTCAAAAACATTGTGGACCGAAAGAACTCAGAACACACAAAAGGTCACATATTGTACCACTCTGTTAGACTTGAATGTAAGAACTGAAACCATAAAATATATATAAGAAGAACTGGTAAAGCTATAGAGACCAAAAGCAGATTAATAGTTGCCAGGCCCTGGGGGGATGGAAAGGCAGAGAGAAATGAATGCTTAATAGCTATTGGACAGTCTTTGGAAATGTTTTGGAACTAGATAAAGGTGGTAATTCAACAGTTCTGTGAATGCACTAAATGCCCCTCTACCATGCACTTTGAAATGGTTAATTTTATATTACATGAATTTCACATAAAATGTTTAAATGTATAAAATGTGCTATGATGGAGTAAGCAGAAAGTGTAATTATTTAGAGTAAGTTTCATGAAGTAGATGCTCACAAGGAGGGATTTAATTCACTTAACAAACATTGACTAAGACTTCTCAACCTGATAGGCCCTTTTCCAGCTGCTGTGGATACAGATATGAACACAACAGGTAAAATCCCTGTCTTCACAGAACTCCCTTTTGGTGGTGATGGTAGCATAGGAGAAGCAAACAAAACTACAAAATATTTTATACCATGCTAGAAGGTTGTAAGTACTATGGAAAATTATAGTAGAGTGAGGAAATGGAAGCACCAAAGATTGCTAATTTATGCAAAATTATTGAGACAAAAAAGAAAATATTCACATACCCAGGACATGAATTTGACATTTTCACTAAATCTCATAAAATATATTTCTACTTGTCTATGGATGACATATGATTGTTTCCCATCCTGTGCCAGGTTGATCTTTCTCTTTATTCTTATCTCAGATATTATTATTTATCAAGTTAAAACTTTAAAATGTTAGTGTTCTCTTTAGAAATTTCCTATTTTGTAAAGACTTTAAGAAAAATTTTCCAGTCCAAATATTTTAATTGTTCTTAGTGAAGATTTTGTGGTGCCATTCAGGTCACTAAAATGACATCTACAATTAATATTTACATTCCTAAATACATGATTTTATAAGAAACTATACTCTTAAGAATGATTTCGTTATCCTAAGCCAGTATTTTCTCCATTTATTTCCCCAAGTTCATCATTTGAGAGGGAAAGAATTTGCTTTTAAAAACCTTAATCACAACTATTTTCAAGACTATTTCTATACCATAAAATAAACTAACATTGATTTTTTAATAATTTATTATATAGATATTATTTCACATCTTTGTAATCCCTGGGGCTCTCCTCTCCCTGATCATTCCCTCCCTCACCCTCCCCTGCCCCCCAAGTTGTGAACTTCAGTTTGTTTTTTAGCACAACTATTTTCAATAATATTTCTATACCATAAAATAAACTAACATTGATTTTATTAATTCTGTAGCAAAGCTGTAAAAAAAATTAATAATAATGAGAGCACTGACCAATAAAAGAAAGATATCTCTGACCAAATACCTTTTAGTGCTTTCGCTATCAAGACTGTTCTTTTTTGCATTTGAAGAATTTCCTGTGCCCTCCAAACACAATCACCCTCTGTCGTTCCTTCAACACATGTAAAAGACTCTGTTGCTATTTATTAGGTGCCAGAGACATCCATCCCCCAATTTTTCTAGGACAATAATAGAATGATAGGGATGAGGATAAGGCAGAAGGCATATCACTCTAAATAAACTAGGTCCCATGAACCAAAAAGCCTTTCACCCAGAAATCTCTGGCTTTTAGCCTGTATTAGTGCCAACTTCCTTTGTGCCCTCCCTACTCAACACTCTATAAAAGAACACATATAGCAAAGTCATTAGGACAATAATGCAATTTTAGAGCCCCAAACACTTGAGGGGCAGCAGTAAAGGTAAGGTGGTGGAGCTGTGCCTTTAATCAACATAGTTAGTCTCTTCCCCATCTAAAAAAGATACAAGAGTCTGAATGTTGTGGGACTTCTCAACTTTGTGAGTGACAAAATGGCATGGCAAGTGGCCAATTTGTTCTGCTTTGACTACTCTAGAAGGAGACACAAAGTTTCAGGGTAAGGATGGAGTAAGTTGACATTGGAAGTTGTGTTGGAATCCATTTTTGCCCTTACTACCTAGTGTGAGCTCAGAGAAGTCAGTTTACATCAACATTTAGTTTCCCTATTTGTGAAACAAAATACTAAATTCTGAAAATTATCTTCCATAGATTGTGCATAATATGTGCTGGAAAAGAGTGAATCTCAACAGATGTTTGTTGAAATTTCCATCTTTTTTCCAGATAGCAGATCTGAAAGGCATTTGAGGGTTGTGTTCATAAAACACCTTAGTGGGACCCATTCCTCCTCAATTTCTATTAAGATATTCTGGATCTTATGTACACCCAGAAAATTCATGTGTATTACCCATGTAAGTAACATGTATTGAATGAAAACCATGTGAAACAATATGAAGCATCGAAATTAAATGTTATGGGAAAGTGGAATATTTCCTCACAACATTCAAAATATACTCATCTTCATAAAAATCTATCCATTATAAAAGAAGTCACTTAGATATTACCTGACCTGAACCTACATAGCACTGGTGGGTAGGGAAACTATGGCCCAGCTGTGTAGCATAAGTGTCTGATAGCTATTTAGAAGCAGATCTTCCAAACCCAGTAATCCTGATCTCCAGTTTTATGCTTTTTGACCCCAAGTTAGACTAGTTTTGTATTGGAAAGAACACTGAAATTTATCTAAAACATAAAAAATGAGTGCCATTTATTAAACACAGTATTCCTATGAATTAGGAATTATTTGCATTTTATATATGAATAAAGTCTAACGGGTGGAGCAACTAATCCCAAATCACAGGGTAATAATTAAGAAATTAAAACCAAACCCAGATTTGACTCATGCCTTTAACCATTCCACCACCATAATTCGAGTGTATCTGATCACTTACTAACACAGGAAGTTACAAGATTTAGAATTAGGGTCATGTGGTATCAGGACCTTTGAGCTACTCACCAGGAGAGACGATATTGAGGGGGAGCGGATGTGATACCTAATGTTAACTTAGCTGTCACTGCCTCTAGGTTTGTAGGACAGTGACTGTGAAGCCGGGACCCAAAGATGAACCCAGTTCCGAATATGGGCATTGCAGACACCTGCATCTGAAAAACAGAGACTAAAACTAGCCTGAGGCCAGTTCCCCCCTTTGAGAGTAAAGTGGTTACTCTAAAAGTAACCAGGGCAGACTGGGGTTATGTAATGTAGGGTCCTGAGGTCGAAGTC